>VYZS01062125.1:0-25451 GCA_013400695.1 Neodrepanis coruscans
TTGCTCAACTGACTAATTTAGCCTTTCCCTAAATATACAGTTGGGAAAAGTGCCTAGGGAAGATCCACACCTTCACTAATTCCAAATTAAACTAATGAGAAATCAGTGTGGAACCAACTGAGATCAATCCTAAATCCCTTCCCAAAGACTGTGTTAATGTATAAAATGTCCCCAAGGACAGAAGTGTTCTGCAGCTACTAAAAAATTCCATTCTGCAGTTCTCAAAGTAGGGAAACTAGGCCAGTCCATCCTGTCACTGCCTCCTGGGGATTATTTTCAAGTGTGCCTTTTGAAAAACCAGAGAAGAAGAAAAGAATCGTTTAGTTCAAACGCGGCTCCAACGGAATTCTCACTGATTTCTGGGGAGAATTGTGTATCTGAAACATTTTTGTGGTGCTGTTGGCACTGCCTAATTATGAGGGATCAGCAGCAGAGAAACCACCCAGGTCGTCAGGGAGGAGATATGATGACAGGATGTTCTCATTAGGTTCTGGGATGTGCTGGAACTCGTGTGCTCAGATTTATTGGGTCCTTAAGAAACAAAATTCTGGCGAGTCCCTTATCTTTTCTTGAAGAATTGCTTGAAATTGCCTTTTATTCCAGAAGCAACAAATGACTTGCTTGTGTTACCACAGCAGTTCTGTGGCATGAAAAGAATGTGTCCTCTACTGAGGTCCCTTCCCATGAGGACACGGGGACCTGCAGTCGTCTCCACAGTTTGGGTCCTCAATATTGTCAGTGTCTCTGTAGGGAAGTTTGTTCTTTGTTTAACTGCTGCCAAAACTTCTGCTTGTTTGTTTTTGGGGGCGGAAGGAAGAGTTTGTCTCTGCAGTGACCCCAGCCAAGCCAGTTTGCCATAAAAATCTAGTTTTACTCCAGGTTTCACTGCATGTTCAAGGCCGTATCCATGAAGTGCTGCCAGAAGCCCCTGCAGGGCTTCTCTCTGGGATATCTCACAATAAATAAATATTATCTATGAAATTCTGATAACACACTGCGAGCCAGCTCTGCTGCTGCAGAAACACAGTGCAGTGACACAGAGAACAGAAGATTTAACACTCCCCTCAAGGCAGAGGCAACAATCACTTGCGCATTAGCAAGAAACAAACTGAAAAAAACACAGGACAAACCACTTGTCATAAAACCACAGAAGCACTGAGGTTAGAAGAGACCCTACAGACCATCGAGTCTGACCATCCATCCCTCACTTCCAAGTGCCCCTCAGCTGGATGTTGCCCATCATGGGCATGGAAGTGTTGCTGCACCTGTGAGAGTCTCAGGATGTGGCAGACAAGGTTTGGTGGTGGTGTCACCTCTCACAAAGGTGTCTTGGTGTCAGAGGAGGATAAAGGCACTAAAGCATTTCCTAACAGAAATTAAAAAGCTGGCAACCACATTCACGACACAGAAGCTTCACCACACTGGGGAATGAAGAAAAGAGAGAGAAAACAAGTTCTTGTGACTTCGTTTGCAGCCCAGGTATCTTTCACCCTCCTGACTAGGCTTGGAGAATTACCTCTGTTTATGTTCTCTCCCAGTGGGACCCTTAGAGTGACAGTGACTGGCAGATCCACAAACAAACAGGGATTAAAGGGAAGGTCTGAATCTTGGGAGTGCAGGATTAGTCATGAAATGCATGACCTCCACGGGCCACAGACACAGACCCCATCTTACTTTGTTCTTAGACTTAAAAGAGAAAAGAAAACATTTTGAGGAGCTGACTGCTTCCATGAAATATGTGCTTCTCTGGTACCTGAGCCATTCCAGCTGCAGGACGATTCTGGGAAGGATGGGAGCTTTCCTGCACTATATTCCTTGCTCTGACATCACGGGAAGGCTCTTCCCTTCCACACGCTGTCAGCAAAAGCAGCTCTTAGCACTCATTTACACGAGGGCTCCGTGCCAGGGCACACTCAGGGAGCCACGTAGAAAGGCATAATCCTCCATGTATTTCAACTGTGTTCAGAGCCAACTCGGGATAAACTTTTCCAGTGGAAGTGGCTGGAATTTTACCCCGTAATTTTCTTGTCATCACTTCCCTACCTGGCACGAAGCTTTCTAGGACTGCAGGTTATCCATACCTGGCAGCAAACACACAGAGAACAGAGCCAGAACTTAAGGAAATGATAATTAAATACGCCTGAATTCAGGTCAGCTATTAACTGCTCTTTTTCCATCCCATGACCAGAAACTGGGAGTGCAAAAAGAAAAGAGGAACTTGAGCCTGTCCCAGAGTTTTCAGGGCTGGAGAACATGCTTGACACACTACCTGGACAGCCTGCAACTGCTCTGCACTCACCTGACCCGTGATGAAAGTGCTTTGAGATGTGTGGAAATCCAGTAGGGATGGTGCTGCCAGTGGAAATGGCACTGTGAGGTTCTAACACACAATTAAAAGATGAGGAATGAGGCTCAGGATCAAACCGAGCCTGTTTGGAACGAGGACTGTTGCCCTCTAATAATCAAAAGCTGAGGGAGGACACTCTGGACAAGCAAAGAGGAGAAGGCACAGAGTGACAACACAGAGCCTGCTCTCTGCACAGCCCTCAGACACACCACCACCTCGTCTGGACACCACTAATACCAGATCACAGCTCTGCATTGGCTTAACATGGCCGTGGGACTTGCCCGGCCCTGCCCTGGCTCATCTGCTCTGCACTTTATTTTTAGCTGGGTTTTAGCCCTAACAGCCAACTCAGCCAACTGAGAGTTATCCCAGAACTATAAACCATGTCTCCTAGAGTTTCTGCTTTCCTAGTGGCAAAAAAATCCTCCCTTTCCACAGTTCTTTAATTACACGGCTCTGTCTCTATACAGCGAGAATTTTGTCATAATTTTGGAGGTACAGGTGGTTGGTTTTGTTTGTTGGGGTTTTTTTAGAACAGGTTAAAAATATACACTTACTACCTGTCATTATTAAAAAAAAATTAATTATGGAATTTCCCTTTTCCCCACAGAAAGGGGAACTCCCTGGTTACACAGACCATGGGTAGAGCTGGAGTTTGACTCTCCATTCTGAAGTACTTTGCATCTCCTAAAGTGTAACAAAAACAGTCCCTTCACAATTCCAGGTCTTTTATCAAGACATTATTACAAGCTGTCCCTTTTCCTNGGAGTGCCAAGTCCATGAGAATCCAAGTCAGATGCTCTCCCAGGAACATCAGAGAGCTTTGCATTAACGTGAAAAGCCTTAACTCATGCCTTCATGTACCATTACATCAACCCCAAAATAAGTTTTAGTTCACAAAGGTGCAAGCTTAAAGCATCCTCGGATTCCTAACTGGAATAATGCATCATAAAAGGACAGAGCAATCCAGAAACAGGGATATCCCTAGTGCCCACCATAGTCTGAAAGCACAGCTTGCATTTATAATTTATTTGCTAATTCAGAATTTACTGGAAGAGGAAAAGCTGGATGGTCTGAGCTGTCTGCATTTTGGGGCAGCTTCCCTGAGATCCCAACAGGATTCAGAGGAGTTCCAGGGTCTAAACTCTTTGTAGAGGAATTTTCAGCAGCTGACCACTACTACAAGCTTCGTGCACTCAAGGAAGTTGCTTTGGATGAGAGAAGGCCCCTCACTGCTCATTAACTAAGTTGTTATAGCAAGGTCTTAACATGATTTCACCCTGGTTTGGATTCCTTACTCCCTGGCACCCGAGCCAGCTTCTGCCAGCTGGCTGAGAGCATGGAGAGAGCCAAGCTTCCTATTTCATGGACCCATGGAATGGTGTGGATTGGAAGGGAGCTTAAAGACCATCTCATTACACCCCTCTGCCATAGGCAGGGACACCTTCCACTATCCCAAGCTGCTCCAAGCCCTGTCCAACCTGGCCTTGGGACACTTCCAGGGACGGGGCAGCCACAGCTTCTCTGGACAAGCCAGAAAAGGAGTTTTCAGTGGCAAAGAGTGATGCAAATCTGGGCGGTTTCCACAGTCAGTACAATAACTACTCCCTGGCCTGCTCATTTCTGTGGGATAAAGGAGAGCTGTGCATACATAGAGCTGCTTATTATGAAATGCTGTGTAAGGAATGTGTTCCTAAAGACGTGGGACCTGTTCCTGCCCCAGGAATGGCATGAGAGGACATGGCCCAGCCAGTGCAGGCCCAGCCACAGCCCTGCTCACCACAGAGCAGCCCAGTGCCTACTGTCAACAACAATTACCCTCTGACCATCACCTTATCTGCCTTAAGCCTCTGGAAGTCGGCACAGCCTGCTACACTGTCCAGACACCACAGCGGGACACCGACACAGAGCCCTGCTCCCTTGAGGGGGGATTACTCTGCAGGGAGCTGTGCCCTGCTCACACACACACCCCCCACCCTTGTGTGGAGCCTGGCCCCTGCTGAGGAAGGATTTGTATAAGCCACCAATGTGCAATTTAACAGTTCACCCAAAGTACCTTAAACCATGTGCTCCACAAATGATACAAAGTCTAAAGGGCTAAATGAGAAGCCAAGAGATGAAGCTCTGGCCAGGTGCCAAAGCCAGAAGTTTGTTGCGCAAAAACATCAAATGAGATTTCTGAATTTACTGGGACTGAAGCAACTTCTTTCCAGCTCTCACACGTTCATAGAAGAGGTAAAACAGAAGGTCTGGTTCCATTCTAAACTGAATGAGCCTCTTCACAGGTACAAAAGGCAAAATGACTGCCCAGCACCCTCAGATTCCCTGGCACAGGCACAGGTGGGATCCAAGGGTTACAAATGCCACGGCAGACTCAGCCGACCAATGGTTTATGCTGAGATCAACATCTAAAGGAGACAGGAGAATGGAATTCACAGTATTCACTCACATAAAAGGAACAACTGAGTGTGTAAAACTGGAAAGAAGACAAAGAGCACTCCAAACACCCTGCCAGTGCCAGTGAGTCACGGAGTGTGCAGCAGTGTCTCCCTTCCTTCCAGAGCCTTACAGCCCCTACTGCAGCTGAGAGCAGGATTGTCCTGAACTGCTCAGTTGGCACTAAGTGGATTCCAAGCTCCTGACAGGACAAAGCCCAGCAGCTGGTTTTTGGAGCCTGTACACCTGCAGCGACACCTCCAGCACTGCCAGGCTGCAGCACAGCCATGGCTGCATCCATGAGAGCTCCCTTCCCACCCAAATCCCCCGGGGATTCCATTATCCCACAGCAGACACACACTGCACTGCAATATTTAGGTGTTAAGGTGTACAAAACTGAACTACTGCAGGTAGTCTCATCTGCCCATCAACCCCATCTTAAGCTGAAACCCTTTATTTTTTAACTAATAGGTATATATCCAGTATATATCAACTGGAATAAAAGTTGGAGTGGGAGATTATATATAAATTGATTTTTTTTTTGAAATTGACAAATTCTGATTCTTCATTGCAAAACAATATTCCATGTCACACAGGCAGATTTTGGGAAAGCATAGCAAAATCAATCACAGCCTCTGCTGTCTCCTAGTCACACATTTTCTGGAAGAGAGGATTTTAAAGCTGGAAGGGCTGACAGGGAGGGAGCAGCTCTCAAACCTCACAATTCCTTGAGGAGCAGAACCTCTCCTGCCCACAGCTCTGGCTATAATTAGATGCAGCACGACCTGAGTGTGACACACTTATAAAAACCACACAGCCTGACACTACAGACATACTGATCTTCGGGGAAAAACACAGCCAACAGGCAGCTTAGGAGGGTTAATTTTGACTGTGACACCACAAAACTGGTTTGCAAACACGAGAGTCCCACCTGCGCTTTCCTGTCGCCGCTCAGGGAGGGGAAGAGTTTTCTGCAAGGCCCAAACACAGGCCCTCAGAATTATTTCATTATGGATTCATCCCCCTTGATATTTTCCTTTTTCCATATAGGCTCTTCACACAACGAAGCACTTTTTTTCCCCTTCCACCTCACCAAATTCCTACGCGTGTGCCAGCCTCGCCTGCACCTCGCACAGATGTGTTATGAATATAACTCACACTGTTTCCACACAGGATATTTTGATCATTCCCCTCTTCTTTTCCCCATCCTGATCCTGTCCAAAATAGCACAGAGTCATAATCATAAATTCTCCTGTTCTGACCTGAGAGATGGGGCCATTTTTCTTGAAAAACTGTGACTAAGGAGAGGGAGTTTTTTAGGCAAGGTTCACCCCTGCTGTCTGCCATGGGAGGGAGGTCTGCTGGAAGCATCTTCCATAGGGAGTTAGGAATTCTTTCTGCCCAGAATCACCTTCTCCCTCCTGACACTCAAGAATACTCAGAAAAAAACCCATAAATTTACAACTCTTGTATTAAAATGATTTTGGATACATCAGAACATCACTGCTAGAACCTTGTTACAATGTGCGAGTATCCAAAATGCCTTTTATTTGTTCAATGTCAATTCACTAAGCACTTCATGCCCCTTCAGTTGCACACTCTCTATGAAGCTGCTCCTCAAATCCAAGGAATTTCCCTGTGAGAGCAGAGCTGCCAATTTTCCCTCTTTGGCGAGCAGGGTCCCATTCTTGAGCCTCCCTCCATTTCCTGCACACTGCTGCTTTAATGAGCCCTCCAGTCTGGTGGAAACCTAACAGAGACAGCAAACACCCCCCCCACAATAATAAAAAGAGAAGAACCTGAGAGGGCAGAAGATTTAGGAAGAATTTTCCATGGAATATACAATGGGTCTGACTAGAAATATGGCAAAAAGAGACAGTCTTCTTCCTCAAAAGGAGGGAAAACAGCCCAAAGGTTTAGTTTTAGATGCATAAAAGGACCTCTTAGGCTTATCAATAAATCTAATCACTTAGACTTACAAAGAAGAAATGCTTAGTCAAACACTATTATCCTGACTCTGGATCCCTGTGATCCAAAGTGATGTGAGAGTGAGAACCCAAGGTGGGAGAAGAGCTGTTCAAAATCAGGAGACAGCAGAACCCACCAACACAGCAGAAGAGCAGAAGTGGCAGGACAGCAAATAATACCAATTTCAAAAAGTGCATCCAAGCATTAGTCACGGATAATAAGCCTCTCTTTCTTGCCACACTGAATTTCAGCCATTTTTCAAAATTCCACTGGCAAAAACATAAACGAAAAGCTCCAACTCCAAACCGTCACTGAATGCTGTTGAACTTGGGCTCCTACTTTTTTTTCCATGAATGCGCTGCAAGTCAGCATTCCAAGAGCAACAAACGTCTCCAAGCCCCAGCTATTTCCCAACAGCCCATGGGCCACGAGAGTGTCCAAGATAACGGCAAAAATATGCACCAGGCCACTCTCCTTGGACACCACATCCACAGGGGAAGGGGTGCCCCCAAACCCCAGGCTGATCTGCACAGAGGGGGTCTTGGGTGGGCATAACAAACAGCTCCAATATCCCAACAGAGATGATGGTACTGCTGAACTGGAAATCCTGAAAAACAAATACCATCCAAGTCCTTAGTGAGACGGACTGTCTGCTTGGGATTTAGGAAGTTTCATTTGGATTTAAGCTCTGTCGCTGCGCAGCAACCTCTTCCAAACCCCTGGGCATCAAGTTACCCACTTCTGGTTGGGGTAATAACCTGCAGTGTCTCTGAATGTCCCACTTTAGCTGTAAATATTATCATCATCCCCAATAAACCTTCACAGAAGGCTTTAGAAACGTAGCCAGGGCAGCCATAGGCAGAGGATTCCGGGTTTCCAAGGACTGTTACATGTGATGAACAGCTGTGAGTGAACCTGCGTGGCAAAGGGTCAAGAACACAAGTGCTGAGCTCTACAATCCTACAGACACAGGCAAGGAGGGACCTGCAGGAGAAACTGCTGGATTTTTCTCCCACAGATGCCACAAGTTTCTCCTTCACACAGGAACACCCCAAGGAAGTGGTATTAAAGGGCCTGATCAAGAATCAGGCATTTGGGGTTTAACGCCTATCAAATTTCTTCCACTATCAGCAATTCTAAGTGGGCCTGGAGATGGAAAGGGAACACATCTGCTCGCTGCAGTGCTGGGGAGACGCTCCCAACAGCAATGCAGATGTTTCCAAATGGAAGTGGATGGGATGCCCAGATGGCTTTCATTGTCCTATTTTTCCAAGCAGCCTGACAAATTTCAGATGTGAAAAAATAAATATGAATGATGAGTCTGTCTCGCCAGCAAAAATAAAGAGCATGTTTGACAAAAGAGCAAACGAAGCAGATCTGAGGAGGTCAGACCCTCATCAGCCTTCCTCCAATTAAGCCAGTGTGTAATCAGCCCCCAGCACACGTCACGGTGCTGCACGAGCCCTCAAAGGCCGGATTCTTTTAATTGATTTATCTCCCCTTGTGTTCCCTGTTGAAGAGAACTGTTAACTCAAGGAAGACTCTTTTTACTTTTGGTAGTAAATGTTCTCAGCATCAGAAACTTGGAAGCTTTTGAAGTGCTGGAAGTAATGAAAATATATTGTTACTTATTCTTGGCAGGGAAAACTCTGCAAACTGATTAAGAAAAAGGACTGAAATAAATCAAGAATCAACCCCGCGAAAGCAAATTGAGAAATAAAAATACCAAAGCACAGGCCCAAATCCATCTGTTTGCAAATTCACTTGTGCTCAGGGATAAAAAGAACATGGAGTTGGCTGTGGAGGAACATGAGCAGAACCCAGGGATATGGTACTGCAGTTTCAAGGACTGTTCAGGACAAACTACTTAAAACAGTTACCAGAATTAATTATGTGGTGCCTGAAATACTCACTGCCTGTTGGTTAAAACTGAGCATTCAAAAAGTAAATAAATCAGGTAATAAAGCATTGTGTGGACTGGATATCTGTTTCTATCACAGATCTAAGGAATTCAGGGCTTCTGCTGAAAAAAGTTGTATCAACATGATGATATCAATTCAAGTTTCTTCATAAGCCACCGAGCATGAGTTCCCCTTTCACTCTACGATATTTCTCAGGGATTTTCAAAACAGTTTTTGACACAGATTAAATGAAAGCAGGAGATATACCTGGAGTTACTCTCAGCCTAGATGTACCAGCTGAATTTTCCATGTGCAACGAGAAGATTTTTAGGTTAAATTTGAGATATTTTCTCTGTGTTGTGAGGGAACATGAAGATCAGAACTCACTTTCACTGTGAGCTGGCCCCGAGCCTCCTTTTTGCCAAGAGCAAGTGAAAAAAAACCCAGAAAAAAGTCTTTATCATCAAATCACAGATACTCAAAGCCAAATGTAAATCTACACCCAGAAATGGAAGAAGCAGAAGACACTAATTCGTAGCTGGGCATGGTTAGGGAGCACAAGACCTTGACATGAAAGGGAGGAAACACCCCCAAACCCCTCCAGGCCCGGGGGGTCAGTGAGATGCCCAAGGGCAGGGACCAGCCACAGACCCATCCCTGAATTGTGTAAATCATTAACAGAGTTACTACTGCTTCTTACCTTAACACCTCTGACAGATTTATGGTCGAGGAGAGAAAAGCACAACTCCAATTTCCCTGGAAATTGTGACTGGATGTTCCCTGGAACTATTAGTAAAGAGAACTGGATTGGCAGAGCACAGCTCTCCATCAAGGAAGCACAAAGTTCCTAGGATGGCCTTATATCACCTGTTACTGTTTCCAGAAGAGATGAAAAAGCTCAGTTTACAGCGTGTTTAACCCTGTTGGAGCCGATTTTTTTAGCACCAGAAAGATTTAAGTTGTTATTATTAGGATTTTGCACAAGATGATCAGTGTATCTAGAAGTTTCAATTTTAATTTACAATAACCAGATGGTGCTGATTAGCTGATGTCTCTAGGATTACAGAACCTAATTATCTGGCAAACAAACTGTTCTTCAAACTCTGTGGTCCAGATTCTGTATTCATGGCTACAATACATTCATTTCACACAAAAAGAGAGCCCTTGCTAATGCTGTCACCCCCATCACTCCCTGTCTCTTCACCTCTCCCTGGGTTCCCTTCCCAAACCACACGGTATGTGATGGAATCCAACCCAGATTTCCCACAGGTTACCACACAGGAGAAGCCAGCTTCCCTGAGCCACCAATTCCCTCTTTTCCAACTCAAACTGCAGACTCAGTCTTGTATGACTCCTAATAACCTCCAGAAACCTCATTATCTTGCCGATCCTCTTCCATGTTATTGGGATACTCCAAAGAATGATTAGCAAGGCATTCTGGCAAAAAAAAAACCCCTCCATGTTTTCTTAGCAAACAACAGCTGGGTCACGCTGCTACTCTGTGGTGTTTTACTATTGCATTTTGGAAAGATTTATGCACTTGTGTAACCCAGAAATGGATCTGAAGAAACTCAGTCCACTGGGAGCACCGTGGAGTACGAGGATGGTGTTCTCACATTAGTCATTTCCACCCGCATTCCTGTCAGCTCCAGCAGCCCAAATCCGTGTCATCCCACGCCAGACAAACCAGATAACTCTACTTATCATCTCCACCATGTTTTGGAGGGATCAGGGCTCTGGAACCCCTGGGTGCAATACATGTGGTACAGCAGGAGTTACTCCACAGGAGCCCCACGTGGATCCCAACAAAAGGAAGAGCACAGCATCCAAAGTGCTCATTTAAAGCACACCAGATCCATTTCCCTTCTCTCTCACAACTCAGGAGGGCCTACATCTCATCCAGATTTTTATAAAAGAATAACTGAATTAAGTTGCCCTTGGTTTGGATCCTTACTGGTTGCTAAAATCTTTCTAAAAACACACTGAGCACCAAAGCCATTAAAAACCAGGTGTCTCACAGCAGGGAAAAATGCCAAAACCCCAATAAATTAAGAGTCACGGGGTACAGTAATTTATGCTATGACACAAACTGCTACGTTTTAATTCCTTTTCCCATCAAGGACAGATTAAAAAGCCAACTGCAGAACACAGACTGACAAAACCAGGCTCTTCCCTCCCAGTGAAAGAGTCTCTCAGCACTGTCATTCGGGCCCTCAATTTGTAGGATGTGCATGTAAAACACATAAACAAGCCTCGGCCCCCGCAAGCTGTGGGAGGATTCATTTCCTTCAGTTCCTGGCCTCTAATTCACATAAACTCACCCTGATAAAGCAGTCCCATTCCCATGTCCTCAGACAGGGATGTCCTGGTCTGTGCATCCTTGTGCACACCCCATTTTACACCACCCTGCTGCACTGGCCAAATTGGGAGCACTTTTAACCACCTCAGGTGCATCTTTCTGATCAAACTCAGCAGTGGAAATGAGCCCCTTCTCACACAAGCCAGCGACCTCAGTCCCTCTCCTTGGCATTCCTTCACCACTCCTAGGTCACCTCAGGAACACCATCTACAAATCAAACAGGCTCCTTCACATGGGAAAAGCTGCTCACACAATATTTAAAAACCTCTGCTGCCCGTTATCACCACTGTTTTTTGACAGCTTTCTTCCTCCTGTGCAATTTGAGGGCACAGGGAATCTTAACTGGAAAACTGTACGAGCCTTGGAATGGCCACAAGCTGCATGTACTGACCTGTCTCCATTTTTTCAATTTTCCCTTAATACAGATTTTTCTGTGTGTTTTACTACTCTGGCACTGGGTGCCTGCGGTTGGAATCAAGCTTTTATCCTTGGTTTTATTTAAGAATCATTTTCCTTTGTTATTGCCAAGAACAGAAGACGACTTAAGCAGATGGATGTCCCCACTCCCTTCACTGGGCTGCGAGCACAGCCACCCCGACACAGACAGAGCACATCAGTCACTTCACACTGCTTTTTGATCCATTCCTCCTCAAATTTCTTTCTTTCTTAAAAAAAAAATAAAAATAATTACAGGCTTTTCCTCAGCTTTGAAGTCTGGGTTTCCTTTTACTTCCTAAATACATCCATCACCAACACTCCTTTTCCCTTGTACCATGCAGTGCTGTTCCTGTTCAACTTTGCTGACTGCCTTTCCCTTGATTAATCAAACTGTTACCTGAAATAAAAGATAAAAACCCCATCCCACAAACCAATGTTCAATCAAGAACTTCAGGGAATCCAATTAAGTTCCAATTTTAGAGCAGAAGGGTAAATTAAAAGCAAAAGCTCCAGCAGCTCTGGATGTCTTTAGATTAGGCAAGATGTCTTTGGATAACCCAGGTCATTGTTCACTACAAGAGAGCTGGAGAGACTTTTGATTATTTATTGTGAAGAAATTCTTCTCCATGAAGGTGGAGCGGCCCTGGCACAGGGTGCCCAGAGAAGCTGTGGCTGCCCCATCCCTGGAAGTGTCCAAGGCCAGGTTGGAGAGGGCTTGGAGCAACCTGGGATAGTGAAAGGTGTCCCTGCCCATGGCAGAGTGTTGGAACAAGACGAAAACTTTGAGGTCTCCTTCAGTCCAAAGAACTCAGTGAGCCTGTGATTACACAAGAATGCCCAGACTGAACAGAGGATGTTACACAATGTGGTGTGCTCGGTCACAGAAATCATCCCCATCCTTCCCATCACTCCTGATCACACAGGCTCGTGTGGTGGGCTGGGCAGTATCTAAAATATCCTCCACCAGAACACAGGTCATGAGAAATTCTGCTGAGAAAGAGCTCAGACACCCTCCGGCACGACGACATCCCTGAGAACCACTAATGTGCCTGGGGAAGTGCTGAGGGAGGTCTCCCAAGCAGGCAATAGTCTTCCCATTCTTCTACCTTCTATTCCAGGGCTTCATTCCCAGGCAACCAGGAGCAATTCCCAAATCATTTCTTCCTCCTACATGTTTCCCACCTGGGACAAAGACACTCGAAGCCAGTGCCATGGCAACCCCATCGGACACACAAGCACTTTGGTTCTTTGGGGAAAATGAAAATTCTGAAAGGAAGCTGGGAGATAAAGGCTCCTGTTCCTTGTTTCCCACTGTTAGGAAGTAATTACAAAAATACTTTCATCTCAAGTGCTCTCTGGGTGAATAGGTTGTCATTTAAAAAATATTATGATGTGAAGAGGAGGATGGAAGGGGAAAGCTGTGAGTACACTGCCACACTGTGTAACCTCCACTCTCAAGGTTGGTTGTCATCATTCTACCACAGGAAAGGAAAGTGCATGGAAAAAATTACAAATGAATGAACAGGAGGAAAGATAAACCGAATTCTCTGTGATCAGCTCGAGTGGAATACAATCCAAACCCTGCCTCATCCTCCCAATGACGTCAGCCTGAGTCTTCCCACCAACTCCAGCAGACTTGGATCAGGCTTTTACATTTCTAAAACACAATTTGGTTTTATTTTACCCCAGTCCTGAGCCTGACTCAGTAGAACTTGCAAAGAAGGCCTCCTGGGTGCAAATTTGATTGTAAATCCTACAGTCCTTTGCCTGTTCCCGTTGTTTCTTGGATGCTTTCAAGGAATAACGTTAATGATCACACATCTCAGTGATGTTTCTCAGCTTATTAACAAAGAGCAGCTTCTTTTCATCCCACCCAGACAGCATGATATCATTGTTATACTCCCAAAACTTCACAAACTCAGGGCTGTCCTGAGAGCATTTCTTTCCATTCCTAAGTGAGAAGCTGTTTTGGTGAGAAAATCCTAAAGATTTATTTAAATGATGTTTTAATATGACAGCCTCATACACTGCTCTATTTTTTTCAGCTCTCTCTGCACAGCTCCCTGTGCCTCAGATACGGAGTCTTTGACTTTGTGTCTTTTTGCCCTCAAGAATAAGAACTTTTTGATTTAACAGGCATTATCTGGGAATAGCACTCCTGACATGAACACTGACCACTGGTACCTGCAGTACTCAACTCAGATGAGAAGCACAGATGTTCTGTGTCTTTAGGATCAAGCCTTAAATGACTGGGGAAGTCGAGCTTACAAATGTCATCCCGGGGCAATCCAACATGGAAAATCTGTCAGGAGACTGTTGTGTGTATTTACACCCCTGGAGAACTCTAGACATCGTCCTGCTCTGTGATAGGATTCCCAGACCAGACCTAGCCAGATGTTCATCCCAGATGTTTAAAAACAAATGTCCAGTGTCTCATCCTGCTACATTTAAGTGTTTTTTCAATAGCTGGGGTTTCCCAGGGGAGGCCTTGGCTCCCATCCCGCAGAGGAGGAAGAGCCTCCTCTCTCCTGAGGAACTAACCTGAGCTCAGCACCTCAGCAAACTGACTCCCCCTGTGATGGAGATCACAGGGGCTGAGGTAGCACTTGGGGTTCATAAAATGATTTTAACATTCAGTGGTCAAGACCTCTTGCTTCCCTTCACTGCCTCACTTGGCAGCAGAAAGATCAGATTCCAAGGAACACAATCAAACAAGATCCTTGGAATTAGCAGACTGGTTACCCATGACATACAAATGGTCAGGCCTGCCACCCATCTGTCAAAATATGGAAAATTATCCACATTTCCCTGATATCACTGAGTAAGAGCAGAGGCATTACATAAGCATGAAAGATATAAAATTATCCCCATTTCCCTGGTATCAAAACAACCCCCAAATATTCAGGGCCATTTATATGCACGAGATCCCACTGACACCAGAATGGCTGAAAAGACTGAGGTATAAAAAGGCAAAAATTAATGAAGGGGTCCTTCAAGGAGCCCAGACAGAGAACAATTCCCCACAGGAATGAGGCAGGATATCCAATCTGATTTCTGGAGTGTCTCATACAAGGCACTTCTAAAGGAACCGAACTCGACACAAAGCAGATGATGAAAACAATACATGTAATATTATGCCCCTGTCATTCCCTACAGAGGCTATCCAGAGCCATGGATACCACAGGTAGGAATCAGCATATGGTGCTGCTTTGTGTTGGGAAGGCTGAACCCACTCTGTCCAGTAGCTTGAGGCATTCCAGTTTCTTCCCCAGGACCCCAGACTTCTCACTTTAACTTCACCACAAAGAACAGCAACAAGGACAAGTGGGAAAGAGATGAGGGTAGATCCTAAGTGCTTGAGAACACAGTCTATGAACCAACCAATCTCCCCCTGAACTGTGATCACTGCTAAAACCTTGCTCTCAGGATGGCAGCTTTTCGACTTAGAACTCCTACGCTCGTTCTGTCTGACTGCTGGAACGATGTCCAACCAATTCCCAAAAGCTATAAAATCCTGCAGGAACACCAGATGTCCTGTCAGACTGAAAGCTCCTTCCACATAGCTGGCAGCTTTCTTCTTAGAAAGCTGACTTTTTGGAGAACAGGGCGCAGCATGTCCTGTGTCACTGCAGAGAAAGGCTGTTACACAGCATTTCCCAGCTTTCGTAAGGACTTCAGTGACAACAACAACTTCAAGCACTTTTTTATCTTAATGGCTGTTTTGTTGAGTCATCTGTCAACTGTTACTGAGGATCTGGATGCTTGTCTGTGCTGGCTGAACTCCCAAACCACCACTAGACCATACTCTGCCTTGCTGCCTCCAGCCCAGGCACAGGGGTGGGAGCAGGGGCAGAGAAGAATGAGGAAGATTTTCATGGCACACCAAAATGCAGCTGACAACTCAGCCACTGCAAACATTTCCTCAGGCCCCATGGGCTTGGATAGCTTACTTTGATCTCGATCACAGGATCATTCAGGTTGGGAAAGCCCTCAGAGATCATCCAATCTCAGTGTTACTCCAGCACTGCCAAGGCCACCACTAAACCCATGTCCCCAGGTGCCACATCCACACGTATCTCACATTCCTGCAGAGATGATGACTCCACCACTGCCCTGGACAGACTGTTCCAATGCCTGACCACCCTTTCCATGAAGAAATTTTCCCTAATATCCTACATAAACCTCTCCTGGTACAACTTGAGGCCATTTGCCCTTCTGCTCTTCTGGCAGAAGAGACTGAATCCCACCTGGCTATAACCTCCATTCCAGGAGTTTTGACCTCCTTTTAGAGAAGATCTCTCCCCTCTGTACCTCCTCTTCTCTAGGCTAAACCCTGACAGATGCACAAGCTGAGCTGGGCTAACCTCGATGGGATACCAAAAGCCAAGCACCTCTAGTTCTGTGTGCTGCACGAAGTTGTTCTTTTATTTCCCAACCCCTTTCAAGTTCCAACAAGATGTGAACACACCATACAAACAGGAATTTGAGAAGCTGAGAGATGCTGAAAAACAGGCAGAGCACTGACAGGCAGCAGAGCTGCTCCTTCACCCTCAGCCCAGAGCTCCAAAACCCTCAGCCTTCACTAAAGCAACGCCTTGGCTTGTAAGGATTTGTGCAATATTAAGAAAACCCACACAAGCAAACGGATTAAACAACATGATAATTATTCTCAGACACAATAATTATTCTCAGATGGACCAACCACATTATCTCCAAGGCAGAGGGGGATCCTTGGATGTGACAAAATGTATCTGATCAACACAACTGCCTTCACCCTGTGTTAATTGCAGCCAGCAGAAGGAGGAAAACAGTAAATTGGCACAGTCTCGCTGTTACTCAGGAAGAAATAGGATGCAAACTTTCAACAGGAGTTGTGTGGTCTCTTTTCAAAGCTTCCATAGGCTGGAGTCAGCTGGAATGGATCTGCAAAGAACCCCCACGGGGTACTGTACCTTCTGTGTGGACATCAGGGAGGGTGTCAATGGGATGCTGCGCTACCGCCGACCGCCTGTACACCATGTGGATCCTTCCCTTCTCCTCTTCCATTTGCTTCCCTCTTTCCAAAGGCTCAATGAAGTATTCATCCTCATCAGTTCTTATCATTCCAGCCTGGTGAGGAAGACAGAAAGCACGTCCATATGTCACTGAAGAGCTTTAAAGAGCAACAAATACCACGAGGAGTCAAGCATAAACCACTCTAACCCACAGATTTCTATCCACCCTGCCCCCCAGATTTCATCAATAAAAAGAGCTTGAAATTTTCCAGATGAATGGAGACCCAGGGGCAGAGGCAGGCACTGCATTTCCAAGTGAATCATCCCTGTAAGCTGTACTGCCAACCCAGCATTTCCTTCCGCCCCGGCAGGTGCTCGGAGCACGTATTTCTCAGGGCTCCCTCGGAGGAAAGGCTGCAGTGCATTTTCAAGAAAGAAGTAAGTAGTGGAATTTTTTATTATTTTTTTTTTTCCCACAAAAGCACAACGATGGAGCAATCCAGGAAAGCATACTCTGCAATCTTGGAATGCTATTAATTTTACTACTTTTTTCTTCTAAATTAACAACGTTGGAAATTTCCACCCGTTGAAGGAGGCAGGGTGGAATCTGTGCTGTGGAGTTCCCTGGAGCTGTCCTCGGGATTCTGTGAAAACAGGAAGACAACAGGACCACCAAAATCCAGAAACAGCCTTTGGGACATGGTGGCTGGAATAAACCTGCCTGTTTCCAGCACCATCTCAGCCCTGAGGTTCAGGGAAGTGGATTAACTTCTTGGCTTTCCTACAGCTTCCCTTGTCCCAAGGGATAACCCAGAAACTACCCGCCCAGGATGCAGTCAGCACCCCGTGTGCACCCACCTTGCTCCCCCACATCTGGCATTTGTCTTTAAATGACTCCTGAGCATTAACACATTTCATCCCCACAGCTCTTTCCATCCTCCTTGATCCAGGGGCAATTGGTGCAGAGCAAACTGAGGGGATTCTGTGGAATTAGAGCAATGCAGGAGCAAAGTGCTGCTGGAGCTCATAATAAAAGGTAACTGGGAGCAAGGCCAAACCCAGTCTGGTACAGACAGCCCACCTAGGAGGGCTTCCCAGAGGATACCAAACCTTGAGTCCTTTACTGGACAATCCATGGGTAATGTGCAACCTGGAGAAATGCATGTAGTTGGGGGTTTTTAACATGCAAAAGGCACAGACAAGGATAAGGGAATTAGCAACAATATAAAGCCTTGAGAAAACAACCTAATCACTTCCTGAGCCAAAATCAACAGCATTTAAGGGGGAACGTGATTCCCTATAAATATGCATGGGGTGGTTGCTGGAAAGGAGGAAAGAGCCCTTCATTCAAGGAGCACAAGGGAGAGCTGTGGAGTGACCATTAATGGCCACATTTAACTTCAGTATTACACATTATGGGTGGGATTTCCAAAAGTATTTTAGGAAGTCAAGCGCCGGTTTCTAGTGGTTTGCAGGTTTGCAGTAAGGGTGAGGCAGTCAATTCCCAGGTGAGTTTTAGAAATGCCACCCTCAAATTGTCAGGAAGTGAAAGGGTTTGTTCAGCAGTCACACTGTTGGCTATTACCAAAATAAAACTGATCACCAAGTGTTAGCAGAGAGTAGGAGAGGCTTTGGGTTCTGCTCCAGCTCTCCATCCCAAACACTGCTGATATCTGTATTTTGAAAACCTTGTGCTTTTTTTAAGACACAGAATCTCCCACAGAAAAGATAATGCTAGAAAATTACAGTTTTAATTGTCCTGAGTGCCTTTGTGCCACAAAGAAATAGTTTTTCAAACACTGATGTGATACTCTGGGTACATGAGGTGTTAATTAGCAGCTATTTCTCCTAAGCCAGCTCAGAGCAGTGAGAAAACTGAACTGTAAAACTGCTTTGAAGAAATCAGCAACACAATATGGAAATATTTGCCCATTTCACTCTTTTCGGGGAAATTCAAGACCCACAGAGCTTCCCTGCATCCCCCTACCCGAGAACCTTCATTTGTATTACAGGCACCTTCCATCCATCTCAGGATCCACACACCCTTCTCTCATACACAGTAATTTGGAAACACCACGTGCTGGGTCTTCATGGGAAGCTTTCAAACAGGGGAGATTAACAGCTTAAAAAATTGAAGCTGAACCACGTTCAGGGCTCTACATTCACCTCCAAACAGAGCAGGCTGTCAATAATGCAGAGCCAGATTAATAAGCAGGCTGGAGTTTGCTCAGCAGCAGGAGGCTGTCTGTAGGCAGCTGGGCTGCACTGCCCATCCTTGGCAAGAAACCAGCAAGAGAAAAATCAGCAATAAGCACAGAGAGATCCGAGGATGCCAAAATCCCCTTCCCCCTACAAGGAAGTCCCAACCTGGGTCCCTTCAGTCACACACAGGTGCAAATACAGAGTGATAAAGCTGGACTCTACCTGGGAGGGAAGGATGAGCTCACAGCTCTCACCAGAGAAGAAGGCATGTGTGAAAGGATCAGGCAGTTATTTCCAGTCCAAGGACACTTAGAATTCAGTGGGAAAAGGGAAAACTGCCCTGTTTTGAGAGAGAGATAGTGCTCAGGAGGATTGAACCTCCTTGCTTTAAAAAACAAAGTCCAAGTCCAGACACTGCACCAACATAGGAGAACAGTGACAGGTTCTGTACAGTAAGACCTCCAGAGCCAGGAGATTTCTCCAAGTATTTTTTTCCCCCTCTTCTACTCTACAAAGCATGTGGTGGGGCAGAAGAGGCCTTTATTTGACCAAGAGAAGCCAACTATCCTTCCCTCTCACAAAGACCAACAGAGGGTTGGTCTATCCAGAGAGGGACTCTGTGTATCCCAAGTCTAGTTTCACCTTCCATCAGCATTTCCTACAGATATCCAAAGTGGACTTTCCAACACCCTGGTTTCCTACAGAGAACCACAGAATCACAGACTGGTTTGGTTTGGGAGGGACCTTCCAGACCACCTCATTCCCCCTTGTGCCACATGCAGGGACACCTTCCATCAGTCCAAGTTGTTCTAATCCCTGTCCAATCTGGCCTTGGACACTCCCAGGGATGGGGCAGCCACAGCTTCTCTGGGCACCCTGAGCCAGGGCCTCCCCCCCTCACAGGGAACAGTTTCTTCCCAACATCTAATACAAACCTCCATTCCGTCAGCCTCAGGCCATTCCAACTGAGTTTCCATTCTAGGGAAACTGGATGGATCAACCAGCCCACATACCTTAAAAATGAAATGCAGGAACACATACTTGAAACATACACGGAACATCAGCACTTTCCCAAGTGTCAGGACCCAGACACTGGAGTCTGTTCTTACTTTGGGCCACACACCAATTGTTCTGCCCATAGTGAAATCTCTTACAAGGTTCTGTGCATATGGGAAGTTCAGCTCAGGAAGTTCCTTGTGCCATCCCACGTCATTCCAGCCAGCATCACCCTTGATTTCCCCTTCCACCAAAGCCAGGACCGCAGCAAAGGACTCTGCAGTCAAAACAACACGAGGCTCTGCCTCCCAGAACAGGCTCCCTCCTCACCATTCTACTGATGGAACCAGAAAACATGTCCAGGGCTCTCCCCCAGCTCCTTATGCCTCCCTTTTTCCCCGCTGGACAATCACAGGTGTCTGACAGCTCTGTCCTGCCCCTAACTAAATAGAAGCCCCATTGAAAAGCACCAAGAGTTCTGTGTTCCCTCCGTTTAATATCCCAGCCCCGGCCCAGCAGACAGTGCCTCCTGCCAAGACAAACACCTGGGAGCTGGAGCGGGGAGGGGGCAGGTTCTGGAGACAGCCCTGCAGTCTCAGCTTCTTAAGGAGCCCACAGAAAACCTGCTTTTTTATAAAGGAGGTGCTGCCTCCTCTGCAAACACGGATTCAGCCCTGACACACTGCTACCTTTCACCCTCTCTGTTGGCTCAAGGTGGGCTCAGCCCGGTGACTGTGCAGGACCTGCGTCACACCTACCTGCTGCTCCGCTTCCCAATCCAGAGGAGGGAAGTTCCTGGAGCCACCCCGAACACTGCCTGATTTATTGGGAAGGAAAAGAAAAGCAAAGAGGGAAGCTTTGCAAGCAGCACATTTCCCTTTGCCTGCCTCCCTCAAAACTGAGCCACGGCGGGTGGACACTGATTCTCAGTTTGTGCAGCCCCAGGGCAACACCCTCCATTCCTTGGGTGGATATAAATCCTTGGGTGGATATAATTCCTTGGGTGGATATAATTCCTCGTGCCACACGGGATCCATATTTTGGCAAAAATCAACTGATTCTCTGGGTTTCTCTTCAGAAGTATTCTGGAAGCTTCTGAATTTCCAGAGTTTGCCCCTCTTCAGTCCATGCCAGGGCCTCACCACCTTTCATAGGGAAGAATTTCTTCCCCAAATCCCATCTAACCCTGCCTTCTGTTTAAGGGGACCCAGGCCTTGCTGTCTGGCAGGGAAGGGGGAAGGCATCCAAATGGACATACTTCCCTCTCTCCACATCTTCTGCATGTTAAAGTATTTATGGCCTCGACATACTTGGCAT
Organism: Neodrepanis coruscans; assembly: GCA_013400695.1. NCBI lineage: Eukaryota > Metazoa > Chordata > Aves > Passeriformes > Philepittidae > Neodrepanis > Neodrepanis coruscans. The sequence continues at coordinate 20,959 of VYZS01062125.1, forward strand.
ATAAAAAAATACTACACGTTAGAGGAATGCTGGAAAAAGGGAATATGGCAGTGCTCTGCACATTTTGGAGAAACAGATGTTATTGATCCAATGGCTGGGCACCCACAGAGGAGGTTTGCAGATGGAATTCCTCCTCCCCCACGGATGGGCCTCCAGTCCCTGTGGAGGTGCCCGGGGCTGAGGGCAGACATCACCAATTTTGGGGTGAAGCATCCCCATCTACTGACCCTCCAGCTCCAGCACCCTTGGAGTGATGCCCAGAGGAGCGAGCAGGAATTCCACAGCTCATTTTCCCTCTCTGGAAGATCAGTGTGATACAAAATCCATGTTATGTCACATGCTTTATCCTGGCAGAGCACCTCAGAATTAAAGCAAGAGCTCCTGCATCAGTTTAGGCTCCGTTCTTGAAGGGTGTTGAACACTGACAGCACAGAGGGTTGGGATTTTTCTATCTGAGCACGTGCCAAGAGTGAGATTGCATTTATTTAAAAGCACTAAACCCACCTCTGAGTCAAATGAAATACTCACACAGGGTGCACCGTTTGGGTCTCACTGCCAGCTGGATTATTCACACACCACCAGTCTGTGATTAATCATCTAACACCAGATCTTTAAATCAAAAATCTTCTGCAGCTACCAAGAAAAAAAACCTTATTTGTTCAATGAAATACCAGGATGAAGATCCAGAAACAGGATGAAAACACAGGAATGTTTAATATCCTCTCCCAAACTTTGGGCACAATCTAGGAAGAAGCAGCTAAGAGACACTCATACTAATAAATACTGAATACCATCTGCCCCTCAACACACTAATTAATGGAACAAAAGGCATTTGGAAGAGCCACCAAATCAACCAAAATTCTACTGAATTTGCACAGGAGAAAAGAAATTGCAGCACAGTCACTGCACTGGGCTGAAATGAGGCTTTTTAGGCTCCTCTACAAACATCCCAAAGAAAATTCCTTTATGCTGAAATTTCTCACACTTGGTTTTGTTCCAAATGTTGTGTGTTTTTTTTATTTTTATTTTTCCCCTTTCAGAAAGCCTAAGCAAACTCAATGGAAGCCCTTAAGAGTTATATGAAAGCAGAGAGGAAAAAACCAAACTCGGGTTTTTATGTGGAAAAACACGTCTCTATTTTTTGTTCTTGGAAAACCTACCGGGATTCGTTTTAACTGCGGCGCAGAGCTGGCAGGCCAAGGGCTTTGTCCTTAAAGAAGGAACTGTGGGTTTAAAATATCAGTTATTAAAAAGTGAAAAGTATGCATGGAACACGCTCAGAGCACTCCAGCACCTCCCTGCTCCCAGCAGAAATATTTACTGAGCACAGGTTTGGTCTCTGTGGCACTGAAGTGCTGAACCCTCCAAAACTACGAGGCAGATAAAATAATGACAAAATATGAAGATCTTGTGATCTGGAGGCCACCAGTGCTGTGTCTACTGTGGCACAACAAAGAAACATTGATTTATCTGCTGCCTGTCTTGCAAGGTAACAGAAAATTCAGTCCATCCTACGTGTGAGAAAGGGCCATCTCCTCAGATGTAGAGTCAGAGAAAGAGAGAAAACTGATGTAATTTCCTCTGTGGGTCAAAAGCTAGAAAGCACCAAAGCTAGGAAGAGTTACATCAAACTCATCATTTTAAATTGGTCCTACATCCTTGTGCAAAAAAGCACACAAACCAGCCAACCAAACCATGGTAAAACCTCTCAAAGAAAAAGCAGTTTCACACATTTAGTCAGGTATGAAATAAAAGGCCCAGTGACAGTGGGATGTGTATGAGGTTGTGAAGTTAATTTACTGTTGTGTGACTGTAGTTCATTAAAGCTCTCAGTCAAGTCACAGAAGCACTCGATGAAAACTAAATACCCGTTTAAAATCAAAGTGAAAACAAAGATTTTTTTTTTATCAGGAACAACAGTGCTACAGCTTTATCCCCTGTTTCAAGAAGCTCCTGATGAAACATGAGGGCAGGACATGGAACCAGCTGGCTTTTCATTCCCTGACTCTCCCAGAGCCTGGACTGGGGTGCCCTGGTTGGAGTTGCAACGTGACCCTCCGAAAGAGCAGAAAGGTAAGAGCAGACAAACCCTTTCTCTCCATGACATTTTGTGCCCAGTGCTGCTCCCTGCCCCTCTGCAGAGCTCAGACCGTGCTGCTCAGAGGCCAAATTCCAGATCCAAGTGCGTAGAGCCCTGAATAAACACGGGACATGAAAACAGCCATGGCTGAATATGGCTTCTGTCCCTCCTCCCTGCCCAGCTCCACCATCAATGGGAACTTTGAGAGAGGCCACAAGGACCAGGCTCTGAGAACATTGGCTATTTCAGTATCTATTTGCTTTCCTTCCCTGAGACACACACTTTCCCACAGGTGACACGTGGAGGCAAGACATGAATGAGGAATCAGAGCCCAATTCATGAGCTCTGGGTGTGCTATCAAGGGTCCACACAACTTGCACAACCTGGGGTTTATTACCAGAACTATAAAAAAAGGGCTGTACTGGGTAATTTTAATAAGCTTGGGCTATTTTATAAACTGTGAGCTGTTAGCCTCCAGGAGCACCCCCAAAAAACTGAGAAGGACACTTTGCTTTGGGAACAAAGAGCGAAAATCCAGAAGGGAAATTCTTTGACCAAGTGCCCTAAAAGTGGTGTTTTGTGGAGATGCATCACCAGGACCTACAAGGTGTGATTCAGCAACAGCTACAAAAGTGACACCCAGGGCAGCACCCACCCCCCAGCCCTTTGTTCCAGAACACTTTCAATCACATCCTGACCTGTAACAGCAGTTCCAGACCCTAAATATACATCTCAAAAGGGAGCAATTCCATGTAAACCTGTGCTTTGCTGAACAGAATGATTTTTCAGAATCACAAATAAACGATAAATAAAAGCTTGAAGTTGTGGCAGTGGAAGATGAAGTTTTTTATGGAAGTCTCCAGGCAGACTCTGTCCAGCTGCCTGTTCCTGTGTGCCCAGTATAACCAGAGTGCCTGAAAATTCCAGCTGTTCTCACCCAGCCTCACTCACACCAGACTGGCAGGTGCCTTAATTAACCTCCAAATATTCTCTCCAATCTAAGAAGACAGAAAAAAGACTCTATAACAGCAGCATTAGACTTTTTAGTCCTGTAGTTTCCCCTCCTGGCTGCACAGCACATGCACATTTTGCCCAGCCTGGGGTAGTTCTGAAGCTCCCAACTCTTCATATTTAGGGTCCAAATCACACTTTTAGACCGAAACTCCTCATTTTTAGGTCCCAAAGCCTCATTTCTGGAATCCAAAGCTCTGAATCTAGGATTGAAAATTTCATTTTTAGGGTACAAACCCTCTCTTACCAGTTNGAAAAAGCAGTTTCACACATTTGGTCAGGTATGAAATAAAAGGCCCAATGACAGTTGGATTTGTATGAGGTTGTGAAGTTAATTTACTGTTGTGTGATTGTAGTTCACTAAAGCTCTCAGTCAAGTCACAGAAGCACTCGATGAAAACTAAATACCCGTTTAAAATCAAAGTGAAAACAAAGATTTTTTTTTTATCAGGAACAACAGTGCTACAGCTTTATCCCCTGTTTCAAGAAGCTCCTGATGAAACATGAGGGCAGGACATGGAACCAGCTGGCTTTTCATTCCCTGACTCTCCCAGAGCCTGGACTGGGGTGCCCTGGTTGGAGTTGCAGCGTGACCCTCCGAAAGAGCAGAAAGGTAAGAGCAGACAAACCCTTTCCCTCCATGACATTTTGTGCCCAGTGCTGCTCCCTGCCCCTCTGCAGAGCTCAGACGGTGCTGCTCAGAGGCCAAATTCCAAGATCCAAGTGCGTAGAGCCCTGAATAAACACGGGACATGAAAACAGCCATGGCTGAATATGGCTTCTGTCCCTCCTCCCTGCCCAGCTCCACCATCAATGGGAACTTTGAGAGAGGCCACAAGGACCAGGCTCTGAGAACATTGGCTATTTCAGTATCTATTTGCTTTCCTTCCCTGAGACACACACTTTCCCACAGGTGACACGTGGAGGCAAGACATGAATGAGGAATCAGAGCCCAATTCATGAGCTCTGGGTGTGCTATCAAGGGTCCACACAACTTGCACAACCTGGGGTTTATTACCAGAACTATAAAAAAAGGGCTGTACTGGGTAATTTTAATAAGCTTGGGCTATTTTATAAACTGTGAGCTGTTAGCCTCCAGGAGCACCCCCAAAAAACTGAGAAGGACACTTTGCTTTGGGAACAAAGAGCGAAAATCCAGAAGGGAAATTCTTTGACCAAGTGCCCTAAAAGTGGTGTTTTGTGGAGATGCATCACCAGGACCTACAAGGTGTGATTCAGCAACAGCTACAAAAGTGACACCCAGGGCAGCACCCACCCCCCAGCCCTTTGTTCCAGAACACTTTCAATCACATCCTGACCTGTAACAGCAGTTCCAGACCCTAAATATACATCTCAAAAGGGAGCAATTCCATGTAAACCTGTGCTTTGCTGAACAGAATGA
>VYZS01062127.1:27505-48585 GCA_013400695.1 Neodrepanis coruscans
AAAAAAAAAAAAAAAAAAAAAAAAAAAAGCTAACCTTAAAAACATTGTTTAAAATTGCAGCCTGTAAAAAAAAATGGCCCTGCATTCAGCCTAGAGTTCTTGTCTTTGTTTCATTTCTTCAGGCCAAAGAGGGGTGGAAGTCACGGAGGAACAGCTACATATCATTTTACCCAGGAAAATCCAACTCCCCTTCCCTGGCTCCTCTCTCAATGCTCGAACCTCTGCCTGCGCAAGTAGAGAGGAGAGAGACACAGGAATGAAGCAGCAGCCCCTTTTAGCAGGTGACCACAACCAGTCCCACACAGTCCATGCTGCCAACTCCTCCCAAAGCCATGGACTGTGGCCAACTATCAAATGCCTTTTCCTGCTGCACTGCCTATGGCTGCCAGCCGGACAAGACAGACCACCCTGGCTGAAGGCTGCTCCCCAGAGGTATCCTTGGGATATCCAGGGATACGCTTTCAGCACACAGGTGCACCTGCTGGAGGGGCTGCCACCATCATCAAGGTATGAACTGCTTTTATATAATCTGAAATCTAGTAATAAACAAAGTTAGCTGATATTTGTCAATACTGGAGATGAAGAGTTCATGTGCTGAAAGACATAAAAAGCTTTAGAAAGAATTAGTCCACATGTGTTTTTGTAGGATTGTTATGTACCAGAAACCAGTATCTGTCAAAACAGGTTATTAAGGAAGTTTCCCTTATGTACTCTTTGAACTATGGATAGAGCAACTTAATACTGTCTTAAAATTCAGTGTCAAAGATATACAGAAACAGATATATAAGATAATCAGATTCTCAAACTGTTTAAACAGTCTCAAACAGTTTAAAAAAAAATAAATTATTGATAGAATGTACCATATGCAGTATTGAGTCATCTCTAAATAATGTTCAAGTTCAATTAAGTAGAACACATAATTTCAGTGAGCTGCAATCATCATTGTTTTAAATTAGCATAAGTACAATATTAATTAAGCATTCCTAGAAAGCAAGACGAATTAGGTGGGAAGGAGGATATGAAATATCTGTGATTAAAAATCTCCCTATAAATCTCCTGCAATACTGTTATAGGCTTTTTTCTTCATTTGACATGTTAAGGGTTACTTCCTACCATATATGTAAGACACTGAAAAATTTTTAGACCAATATATCATAGTATGACACACCATCACATTAGGCAACTAAGCATGTCTCTTTTGCCACTCGCCATTTGTTAGTTATCCTGAGCAGTTCACTAAATCTTCCACTAGAAAAGGATAACATGCCATCATTTATGTTCAAATGATATGCTTTTTAACCAGGATCAGGTAAACAAGCTCTGAAGCACTCCATAAAAGCTGTCCAGAAGTTCTGCAGCCACTTCATTTGAATTAGACACAGTGAACAAGGCAGTCATTAATTGAAAAGAAGCAATGTCATGAATTCTTAGACCTATATTTAGTATTCATGTCATTCTCTGCATCTCTCCCATGCAATTTGTAACAGACCAAAAGTTTTGTAATAGTGATACTGAACAACTTTGTCAAATGGGTACCTGCAACCTGTGACCTGTAAGTGGAACAATTTGAAAATCCTCTTTTAGCAGCCAGCAGAGAAAATATAGGATGGGTATTTCTGTTGAAAGAGCTCAGCACTTAACAGGTAACCCTGCAGACTGCTCACCAGAGAGGGGCTTCACTGGACTCTGCTGATGAAAAGAACAGAATAAACATCATTATTAAGATGGGTATCAGTTCTCTTAAGGGTATACTTCCAAATCTGGTATTGGTATTGGCATTGGCATTTTCCTTACAGAGCTTCTTACAGAGCTCTTGAAGACTACATGCTAGTAATACAAGCCTATAAAGAAAAGAAAGAAGGTAAAACAGACAAAATAAGAGCTTTTAATTTCTCCATTTGTTCTACAGACCTCTAGTTTTCAAAATTAATTAACAGTAACTACCAGACAACAGGGAAAAAGAATTACTGCTGCAAAACACTGATTTTTTTTTTTTGGCCAAATAAACATAATTTTTTTTTTAAAATAAAGAATTGGTTTTAGTTAAGTTTTCCCATGTGGGCAGGAACTGAGATGGAACTAAAATATTGAGGAAAGATAGAGAGGTCTTTGTTGTTACATTTTTTTATCTATTCAATTAACTATGAAAAGAAAAGCCACAGCATTAAACAAGTATGCTTCTCTTTAAACTTGTTCCATTGCAGAGAACACTGATTCCCTTTTTGTATTTTCTTCTCTTTTGGGTTGTTTGTGCTTTTAAATGCACCACATTACGTTTCTGACATTCTAGCCTAATTTTAGTTCTCTTAAATTTCCTTCTACCACAGCACCATAATCCTCATGAGATCCTTCCCATGAGAACCAGAGCCAGAGTGATCTTTGGACTGCCCAAAAGTTTGGGACCTTCTCTCGTTTTTACTGCACAGCACAGGGCTTTGTACTTCTCTGGGGGTCTGAGCCCAGACGAGACTGGCTTCAGAAACAGAGAGAGAAAATAGATTCCACCTACCACTCATCCTGTTTTCTCTCAGTCCCATCTCTTCTAGTGGACACACCACTTCAGATTTCTTATACCAGTCTACTGTTCTGTTTCTCACCTGCTGCTTGGGGGTGCATCAGAATCATTTTTTCTACATCTTGAAAGAGAAGTTAAGCAAAGGAGAGAATTTAAGTTAAGGAGAGAGAGAGAGTAAAAGATTTCTACTTGGAGAAGATGACAAGAAGACCAGACAGTGATAGCATGATATTGCTGCTCCTGTAGTCCATATCAGCATTTGAGTTATTATGGGTATAATAACCCATAATAAGGCAAAGCGATGGAAATTAGTAAAAACAGAACAACATTAAAGAATCACAGAATATCTTGAATTGAAAGGAACCCACAAGGATCACCAAGTCCAACTCTTAAGTGAATGGGCCATGCAGGGATTGAACCCCCAACTTTGGCATTATTAATCCAATACCCTAACCAACTGAGCCAGTCAATCTCAACTCTACCATCAGTGACCTTACACCTCCAGGATCATTAGTTTATTTGAGAATTAAGACTCAAGGAAGAGAGAACTTTCCCAATTTCAATCATATGAGTATCAGCAGTGTTGGGAAATAAAGCGACTAGCCTGAAACCCCTGCTCACAATAAAGCCTTTGTGAAGCTTTCAGATGATATCATATTTCTTAGCATGGAAGACTGATAAGAAAGAAGACTAGAGGTTGCTAGATTTAAATGCTGACATATTGTGGCAATTTGCAGCACCGCTGGTAGACTATTAATGTAAAAGTCCTTTCTTCCATTGGCCTTAGATCATCAGAGGCCTCACAAAAAAAATTTTTTTTTTCACCAGCTATTTTGACAGAGAGTAGGACAAGCAGTTCTTGAGGCATAAATGAAAAATTTTATTACCCAAGCCCATTACCCATTACAGTTTTATAAAACTCCACAATTACTACACTCAACTCTGTGTGTACACTCAGATATCCTCAAAATTAGATGGATTACAAGAAATTATGTGCATGGAATGGATGACAACTTTTCACCTTATCTTCCACTTGGAATAACAAATATTGGTAAAACAGGAAAAATTATCTGAACATGGAAAACAAATTTGCCAGGAAACTGGAAACAGGGGACACAGCAAAGAAGCAAAGAATGAATGAATGAATGAATGAATGAATAAATGAATGAATGAATGAATGAATGAATGAATGGCAGAAAATGAGCAGTAGAGTGGATAGTAGATTGTATCTACACTACCTTTATCAAATTATCTGGAAAAATTAACATCAATTACAACAATGACAACAAGTTTGTGTTTGCATGCTATATGTAGCAACACAATGTTTCGCTGGATAGGGAACACCTTCCTGGGAAATAGTAACTATGAAAGAATTGCACTGGTTAATCAGCACAAATATGAACTGGCATGGACAAATGACTAATGTAATCTCTGTATAATCAAGGAAATCTAACTGAGAAGCAATGTTACCCCAGCATTTGAAGGTGGGATCACTCCTAATAAAACAGGGGCACTAGTCTGGTAGCCATAAATCAAATGCTCACATGGAGAGGATTCACAGAACACACATTAAGTATCATTAAATGACTGTAAAAAAGTACTGGGAGTGAAAAAGTGAATCTGTTTACAAAATTGAAGATTATAGGAGAGTTAACCATAGCCCATAAGTACCTGAACTCAGGGCAGAACTTTAACAATGCTTTTTTTTTTTTAACTCTCTCTCCTTTTCTAAGGAAGGTGTAGCAACATCCTGGAAAGATGAAGCAAGATAAATTCATAAGAGAATTCAGGGATGAGCAAACATTGAATTGCTAACCACTACAGCAGGCTGCTGAGGGCTACAAAGAGTCTTCTATCACTGGAAGTTTTGCCTTCCTTTACCCCCACCTCCATTGAGATCAGCTGTTTTTCTAAGATGTATGATTTACTCCAGTCTTTATTGACCCTAAAGCAGAAATGGAGGAAGTCCTCACCACAAAGGAAGTCATACCCAAAGATTACAGTAGTTCTTGACAAGGCTTAAAAGCTGTTAAAGTAGGCCAACAATAGCTCAAATCTCTTTTAATCCTTTATGCCCTTATGACACGCTCATCAGCAAGGAGCACCTGTCAGGGACTAAGACCCTGCTCTACTCCATGCCATATAAACACAACATGTAGGTAATCCCTGCACGGGAAAGCTGAAAACCCAAACACATGACATAAAACAGGTGGATTCAGTGGGAAAGCAGGAGGAAACAAGGAAACAATATGGGTCAGCATGAAAGCAAGGAGGCCTCCTACTCACAAACCATCCATTGTCACGTTTTCTGCAGGCAACACAGCAAGGGAGAGTTTTAATGAGGGATTTGAAGTCAGACACGTTTAGACCAAAAATAATTTTTAGTAGTGAGGATAATTACCAAGAGGAGGAAATTACCAAGGACTGGGCTCTCCATCACTAGGAATATTTTAAAACAATGTTGGTTTATTTTCCAAAAAAAGATATGCTGTGCTTCAAATAGAAATTGATTCAACATCTATAGATCCTGTTATGCTGAAAATCATAATGGCCCCCTCTGGGTTTAGAGATTTCATTTTCCAAGTAACTTCTGCCCCTTTAAAAAGCTACATCATAATCTCATGTTAACCAAAACTATTAAGATCAGCTTATCAAGTCCCACAAATCCAATAAAATTACTTATAAGATGTATCAGCAACAAGATCATCTCAGCTCTCTTTCCCACTGTTATTTTTCCTGCCATGAAATAAGGAAACTTACAGAGAAGTAGAATTCGTCAAGTCCACATGCCTCCCATATAGTTCAGCCATTTACACCACTGACAGAATTGTAGTTACTCAATGAAGATCATAAAAATATTACAAGAAAAAATGACAGTATTTCCTCCATGCCACACAATGTACTTTGTTTTAGAGAAATAAAATGAAATACAGAAAAAGATAGTCACAGTCTAGAATGTTAAAGAAAGGAGAAATCTCCAAACCATCTATTCAAAAAAGACAAAGACCATTTGCTGGGAGATTATAAGAAGATATATATTTAGCAGGAAGGAGCATAAAAAATATATTTATATGTCTGCCTCAAAAAAATTATTCAAGTTCTCAAGTGCAAGTCAAGAAGCTTCTGGCAGTACTCATCACAGAATCGCTGAGGCTGGCTGGAACCTCAGTTCTCTAGTCCAGTTGCTGAAGAGTGGCCAGGCAGAAAAGGACCTGGGGGAACTGACTGAGAGCAGGCTGAACATGAGCCAGCAGTGTGCCCAGTGTGACCAAGACGGCCAATGGCATTGTGACCTGTATCAAGAATAATGTGGCCAGCAAACTAGGGAAGTGATTCTTCCGCTGTATTCAGTACACACCTTGAGTACTATGTCCTGTTCTGGACCCCTCAGTTTAGGAAGGATGTTGAGCTACTGAAGCGTGTCCAAAGAAGGACAGCAATTCTTGTAAAGGGTTTGGAGCGCAAGTCCTATAAGGAGCAGCTACAGGAGTTGGGGTTCTTTAGTGTGGAGAGGAGGAATCTCAGGAGAGACCTTACCACTCTCTACAACTACCCCAAAGGAGGCTGTACCCAGGTTAGGATCGGTCTCTTCTCCAGGACAAGAGGGCACAGACTTAAGCTGCACCAGGGGAGATTTAGGTTACACATAAGAAGGAAGTTCTTCACAGATTAATGTGACTGGCCATTGGAATGGGCTGCCCAGGGAGATGGTGGAGTCACTGTTCCTGGAGGTATTTAGGAGACTAGATGTGGCACTTAGTGCCATGGTCTAGTTGATCTAGTGCTGTTAGATCATAGATTAAACTCAATGAAATCAGAGGTCTTTTCCAACTTAGCCGATGCTGTGATTCAGTCCTGCTCATAGCAGGATCAACTGTGAAGACAGACCAGGTTACTCAGGACTATCAAGGGGTCAAGAATTTAGTACTCAATTTAGGAAACAAGAACCTAACATCCCTGATAGAATGACCACAGCAATGGCATTAAGCATATGATCAAATAGGCTAACAATTTTAAAAAAATTGTATTTATCATCCATTCATTGATACGTTTTAAAAAATTATGTGAGTAAACCTTCTAAAACTACATCAGGAAGGTTTTAATCAGCCAAATACTACTATATATAACTGCAGATAGTTTCCTTATAATAACAAGTTCACATTGCCGACAAATTCCAAAATTACTGTGGTTTCAAGCATTACAGTGCCTGTCTTTCCAATAGCAAAATTTTTAACTAATCAGCCATGGTTCACTGGATAGGGAACACCAGAGATGTTGTTGACTCTCCATCAAAGTTCTAGACCCTCCATTCCTGGAGAAATTCAAAATCCATTGGAGAAGATGTATGACAACCTGCTCTAATTTGCTTGAGAAGGGCAGCTGGACTAAGCAATCTTCAGAGTATTCTTCCCCTTCAAATGCACGCCCAGTCCGTTTTGGTGGCAGTCTAGTATGATGCATTATGCTGCTTCCATATATTCCCATGAGAGCCTATCAGGACTTTGCAAATACAGTCCAGCAACTGAGTACTGCATGACTAGACAAGCAATCTTAGCAATTGTTGGATTATAAGAACATTCAGTACACTGTATATGAATTTAGTTTCTGAAGCAGATTCAAGAAGATTTTGAAGTCTATTTTACTAGGCTTTCATAAGGAGGAAACATGAGGAAATTTCCTTTTCAAATTTGTAAAGCTTTAGGCAAAAAATAATCTCTGAAAAACCTTTGACCATGAGATTTTGGAGTCTCTCAGCTCTAGAAGGTCAGAAGAGAAGATCTGGGAAAATGATCTGTCATTTTTTACTGAGGATTCACTGAAGGAATACAAGCAAACATGTTTTAAAGAAGGACAACTGTGCCATCTGGATATCTGTCACAGAAGGTGGCTTATCATACAGGGTGATTGACTTTAGAATTGTATATTTCAGAAACAAAGAGGACAAGAAAACAAAAGATTAAAGGCATCTCTGGATATCCTCCTCTCTTAAGTCTCCTGGATCTCCTCACACCAAGAGCAGACATCTGAACATGAGACTACAGTGGTGCAGTGGCCTCAGATGAGAAGCTTATATTGCTTCGTCAACAAGATTTCTTTGGCTACTAAGAGTAGGAAAATTTATTCAAATGATTCTATCCCTGATGTGGTGTTCCTACAGCAATTACCTTGAATAACTTATGTTCTGTTACATTTAGAGTACCACAAAGCACTGACCAACTTAAGAAAATATTGTCAGAAGTTAAGTTATAAAATAAGGGACTGGAAATGAAAGCTTGAATGAAATACATAAATGTACAGACAGGCTACAGAATAAACTATGAGAAGTATGGTAATAATAACCTTATCTTTCTAGTTGCATGTAAAATACCAAAGGGTAAAAAGCAAGATACTTAGGTTGGTTAAAGCTTGTAACTAACTACCACAGGATGAATCAAAACAAAAATTTAAAAGCATACATATAAAACAACCAAGAACAAAAAGTTTAAAAAGTTCCAGGATATTATTCTCAGAATCACTTTATTTGAAAAGAGGCTGAGGAGTCTATCCAAAAATTACACGTATTGGAATGGAAACAAGCAATATAATTTCAAAAGGCTTCTCTTTGACTTCATCTACAAATTTTCAGAGTACTGTGAAACAAGCAAGCACAGGGGTTTATAGATCTAGTTAGGCAAGAAGATGGGCATAGGATTAGAAAGAACAATCTGAGTGACCCTGTGTAATCTTTTGCTAAAGCAACTTCATCATGCCAATTTTCCTGATAAGACTCCCTCTTCAAAATCTCCAGTCTCACACACACCATTTAAATGCTCTTCTCTTCCACCTCAGACTTATCCAAGGCTAGTTTACACTCATTTGTACTTGTTCTAACAATGTCCCTTAGCTTAAATAGTTCTTCTCCATTTATGATGCCTTCTCTGTCTTTCCATACACACATATAAATATGAGATATCATTCCCTCTCACAGTCTTTGTTTCATTAAGCCAAGTATGTCACACTTTCTTAGTCTCATCTTGCAAGATAAGTTTTCTATTTCCTGATCATCCCTCACAGCCCATTTGTGTTGCTGTTCCAATATGAATTCATTTTTCCTGAGAAAGAAAAAAAGTGTCAAGGCTAACAGTCTGTTTGTCCATCCCCATTCATGCCTATCCACAATACCCTTCTGTGTCATATCACCAGAGTCACTGTTCAGATTAAGGCAGTGTCTACTTTATACCATAATTACAAAAACCCCAAACAATTACAGATTACATAATATTATTTCAAACATGATAACAAACCACTGTTTATAAACACTAACTTGGGGAAACAAGCACAAAGTGCTTATTTGTATCATATGCTGAAGTACTACACAATCATTCACAACCAAGCGACCACCAAGAAAATAAAGACTGCTGCTTAGAAAATATATTCATTCTAGTAACCCACACAATTTTACCTGCAATGATATTATAAACTGGGTTGGGTTTTTTTTTGATTCTGCATATACCTATGCACTCACGTAAATTAATTCGGCATAAGTTGTTTAGCTCAGTTACCTAAAGCAGACCTGAAGTACCAAGCTGACCTGAACAGAATCTCATATCAACTTAATTTGTATCTAATTACTGTCAAAGTAACCAAAGAAAAAGTTTGAAAAATGTTACTGGACAGTAGCTATTTCCTCTGCACATACCTCACTACACACCAAGCCCTCCAGCTAAAACAGGTCAGGAATTGGAATGACTGCAGATAGAGGTACCTTTGTTCACCCCATACTTCTCTGGAAGTTTCTCCTTAATATCCCAGCTTTCTTATAAAAAGGAAGGCACAACAACCCATAAAGATGAGGTGAAGGTGTTATGATAAAGGCAGCAATGTACACTCATAGCACAGAGATAAGTCATCTGTCTACAGTTTTAATGCTTGGGGAATTTAGGCATCTAATGAGATTTAACAAGTCCAAGTCCCAGATTCTTCACTTTGGTCATAATAACCCCATGCAGAGCTATAGGTCGGGGACCGAGTGATTGGAAAGTGGTCAGGCAGAGGGATTTGGGAGTGCTGGTTGACAGGAAACTTAATATGAGCCAGCAGTGTGTCCAGGTGGCCAGGAAGGCCAATGGCATCTTGGCCTGTATTAAGAATAGTGTTGCCAGTGGGACTAGGGAAGTTATTCTTCCCCTGTACTTAGCACTGGTGAGGCCACACCTTGAGTACTGTGCCCAGTTCTGGGCCCCTCAGTTTAACAAAGATGTCCAGTTGCTTGAATGTGTCCAGAGAAGAGCAACAAAAATGGTAAAGGGGCTGGAGCACAAGCCCTATGAAGAGCAACTGAGGGGGCTGGGGTTGTTCAGCCTGGAGAAGAGGAGGCTCAGGGGAGACCTTATTGCCCTCTACAGCTACCTGAGGGGAGGTTGTAGTCAGGTGTGGGTTGGCCTCTTCTCTCAGGCTAGCAGTGACAGAACAAGAGGGCACAGTCTTAGGCTGCATCAAGGGAGGTTTAGACCGGATATTAGGAAAAACTTTTTTACAGAGAGTGATTTCCTATTGGAATGGGCTCTCCTGGGAGGTGGTTGAGTTACCATTCCTGGATGTGTTTAAGAAGAGATTGGATGATGTCCTTAGTGACATGATTTAGATGATGGGATGGTATTGGGTAATAGGTTGCTGATAGGTTGGGTAATAGGTAACAGGTTGGACTTGACGATCTTTAAGGTCTTTTCCAATCTTGTCAATTTTGTAATTCTGCAATTCTGTAATTTCATTTCCCTTCCTAGTGCCACCAACTGTCAACAACCATATAAGCACCTTCTGACGCCACAGCCACATAAACTGTGCAAAAGCAATGGCATCCACATGGAAACCCAGAAAAAATCTTAACACACTTGTAATTCCACTTCATTTTACCAGATCCCTGAAGAGCAAATCAATTTCTTAAAAAAATGATAGTACCTTTATAAACATTTTGCAAGGAATTACTAAAATGAATTACACTTCCGAAAGACTGGAGTTGTGAATATAAATCATGTCTTTACACGTAAGACATGCAACAATTACCCTATCTCATACTTGAATATATATGTATTACTAAATATTATGTTCCCCTAAATAGTGTTTTAGAAGACACTGCGTATCTTGCAAATACTCAGGTTTTTCAGCTAATCAAAATCAAATGATCCTGTGCTACACACACACTCTGGATCCAAGAAGACAGTCACCCATCAGCCTGACAATGAATAGACACAAAACAAAAGAAAGTTGTTCAACTCAGTACAGGTAATGCCTTCAAACCTACAGCTGGTAGTGAACACACCTGCTGTAGCAGCAGTTATTAACTGATTGTCAGATCAGATAATAACTCATCCATTTATTTCCAGATGCTCTACTTAGACAGTGCTCTGTTGTGGGTTAGAAGATAAAGCCGTTTTTCCCCCTCCCCCCACCGACGCGGGGGAGGGTGTGCGGGGCGGTGGGGGGGGTGTGGGGTGTGTGCGCCCGGCTAGCCTGGCGCCATGGGGGGAACCCAGCTGGTCGGAGGCGGGTCTCGCCAGGGCGGCGGACCCCCGCCTCCCCTCCGCCCCGGCACTTGAGCCTTTGGTGCGGGCCTGGCCCCTCTTGGCTGGCAGGAGCAGCTGCCGCAGCCCGGTTTTACCTGTGCCGGGTGGCATGGCTGTCCTTGGTCGGAGCTCGGCGCTGCCGCAGCCCCCNGGAACCCCGGGAGAGCTGAGGTCGCAGTCCTTCTCTAATTATCCCGGTGTCTCTTCCAGAGCCCCCAATGGAAAACCAGCATTATCCTAGAGCTTTCCCATCCCAACACGGGGTCTGGGAGAGCTTAATTTGTCTGTTTTTGCGCTTTATTGTCAGTTTTCTGAGTGTGTGAAATAAACTGTGTTACTTGTGTGTTTTCTTTTTGGGTGTGTGTGGCTTCTCTCAGACATCTCTTGTCAGTACCACACTTCCTAGTGGTAGAACCACAACATGCTCCATGAAGAGAAATATCTCACCAAAAAAAATTCAATTTCCTTCTGAAAGCTTTTTAACTATCTGATAGACATGCACCATACACAACAGTCCACCTCTATTAGTATTATGATACACACAGAGAGGCTATTTCAGTCACATCTTAGGTACACCTACATTTTTTTTTAAACTTGGGAGACAAAACATCTTTACTCATATGATATTTCTTAACAGAATACATAACTAGTGTATTTCAGCTTCCAGAATAACAACCTTCATCAGCTACGTATCAAAAGAGGGCCCAGGAATCCTAATTCACAGTGCAAATAATTACAGCATTTACAGTTCACCCAGTAAAATGGAATGTGATTTTTATCACTGTAAATAGAATAGTTTAAACTGAGAACAACAAAGCAGCTTTTAGATTATTGTTTTCCAAAAAATATCAGGGAAAAAATTAACTCACCATTACTGCTTTGGAACTAATAAGTCTAATTTTTCAAGTGTAGTGAAGCAAATGGATACTTTTTACTGATGTGAGTAATTAAAGTATAAGAGCTTCACAGACTCAGAGATGTAATGCAGCCCTTTTATCAAAAGCAGTCACTCTATCTCGGCCTGACAGTTAACAGCATATGATCTGGTAAACAAATACTTTCACACAGTACAGAAGTGCCATTAAAGGCCAGAACTGTCAACACAAATTCCATTCTTACAAGAGAAAAAAAGTATATAAACTGTTGATCACCTCTGGTTGCCTTAACTAGCATGAAGGTTGTCATGGAAACATTTCTGCGAAGTTCACAGTGATGAAACACAAACACTTCCAGTTTAATTGCTATTAGGTTTAGCATACCAGAGTTTATTTATACTCAAAGAGCATTATGATAAAATGCAGTAGAAAGTAAAGCTATAGTAATGATCTGGCATAATAAAGCCAACGGATTTAGGGGAAAGGAAAAAAAAAGAAAAAAGAAAGACAAAATAAAGCCAAATAAGATGACTTTTTATTAGGCTGAAATATGACAGAAGGGAATTACCTGTTTCTCAAAAATATTAACCAAACTTTCAGCTAAAACATGACTTGTCCATGGCAGCTTTAATGTAACTGTATTAACATACTGACATGTGAAGATACTGAAGAAAAAAAATCTTCAAAGTAGTATATATTTAAAATACAATATATATAGGTATTTATTATACAGATTCAGTACAGATTCTTAAGAAAATCGAAGTATCATGTTAAATTCTGCAGCACACATCACAGGAATCCCATGTATAGGAAACCCCTTTTTTCCAGATAAAGTAGATTTAGTCCTGCTATATTCTTACCAACAGAGCTCCCCCACCGCAAATGACAATTCAGTTGTCATTGAAGACATATTGAGCCCAATGAAATTTCAAATAATAGCGTTGACTGACTACATAAATGTGAGTCAAGGAGAGCTTAATTTTATTTCATTACAGTTAATGGGGATTCACTTTTATTTTATTAGAATTAAACAAAATTTAAAGAGATGCATGAAAGTTACTAACTAAAATATGCAGGCTCCTTTCATTATAATCCGATTTTGTTTTTTAATACTACATTCATTCTTAGTGCCTGATTTAAGTTAATGCAAAAGCTTTAATAAATTCCAGTGACTTTTTATCTGTTTTCATTAGCAGAAGTTTACTCAACTCAGCTGACAGCCTGCAACACTGAGAAGCTGAACAGAGGTCAGGGCTTTGGACTCCTGACTGGAACCAGTCAGTGCACTGAAGTGCGTAAGGCACAAGTACAGAATAAGGATTCAGTTGTGGTACTGCAAGCACAGGCTAAACATGGATGGGGAGCAGAAAGATGAAATCAAGTAGGATGCATCACACTTACTTTACAGACAGAGTCAAATTCCTGGCCGCTGGCTCTGGCATGCAAGTATAGGAATGAAATCAATTGCCCACAACCTTCTTTCACAAAAGTGATACGTTTTGAATGAAGGTATGGAAGGAAAAATGATCTATAATAAATATATTTTGAATAATTTTCCACTACCTGCTTGTTAGGTCTAATATCAAAGTAAAAATACATTCATCTTTACAATTATCATATTTATACCTCTTAACTCTGTTTTTTTCTTTTCTCATTTGCCCATCTTTCATTTATTCAATATCTACTTTTCTTCTTTCTGACATTCCTGACACTCATCATACTCCCCTTCCCAGCCAGAAAAGTTATCACTAATGAAATTGTTAATGAAGAATTTTGAAGACAATTATTAGGTTTGGAATGAGTACCTAAATAAGGATTAATAAAGAAAATGGAATAAGGATAGAGTTGGTGTTTCGGATTACTAGCAGAATCAGGAAAATATCACAGTAGAAAGTTTGCATTCTCAAGATTGTAATTATTAACCCAACATGAATATATGGATTTGAAGTGAAAGTTTAGATCTGGAGCAATCTCAGAAATACCACAAATATTTTTGTCAAGTAGGGTTCTATCCACCATCTAGAGAATAATTTCTTTCATACTGCTTTTATTAGCTAGCTCTACTTCATCTCCTACTACATAATTTAGCTTCTAAGATGCTATTTCCTGATAATTAATAATATGTTTCTGATCTATACAAACATTATTTCTGTGATAATTACTGGAAGACAGCGGTTTCTTTAACCCCTATACACTATTCTGCAGTGTTATCATGGTCATTACTGCAGAAATTCAAATGTAGCCAGTTCTGTCACCAGAGAGCATTTGTCTTTTGGTCTTCTTTCCACAAGGGAGAAATATGTAGATGAGTGTCCCATTTTTTTAAAGCCCTTTCCGCTTCTACTTCTATGAGTTATTTTGTCCTAGGGGCAAAAGAAAGTTGGTTTGTTCTGAGAATACACCAACAAATAAACTCCCATGTACTCAAGCAAAAAAACCCAACCCCCTAATTTAAAAACTCTTCGTATTAGAAGAGAAATATGATTTAAATCATTGTGGTCCCAACATCTTCTTTCACCAAGACATAGACAGCCTCTTAAGCAACGTCTCTACTTTGCACAGAGGATCTTTAGCCTTTCCATCACAGGGAGCTCCCTTTTCTCAGAAAAGCCCAGTGATCCAACAGAGGCTCTACTCCCAAGCTCATGAAGAACCAGGCCAAGAACTCTGAAAATAAATACCAAAACACAAACTTCTTCCAAAGTCTTATGAGGAGATGAAAGAGATAAAGTTCACATGTTCTGCCTACTTCAACACTTAAAACTGTTACCTCCTCATATATAGTTGTGCCACACTGGTGGTACCAAATATACGGCTTTCAAAAGGTATGGATACTGAAAATTGCATTACCAAGTTGACAAGTGTACTAGATTACAGAAAATCTTAAATACACATCATTCCCCATAAAAAGACACATTTGGGAGTTTTTATGTATCCATTGATCAGGAACATCACAATTGTTCACAAAACTTTACAAGTATTCCAAGTAATACTTCAGTGAACATTCTGGTGTTGTCCAGAGAGTGCTTGATAGAAAGTTATAAAATCTAGAATTTTTTGACGCCAGCTTCAGCAGTGAGATATGAGAGATACCTTCTCAGGCAGTTTTCTTAGCAGAAGGCCACTGAGAAAAGATTAAAAACATGCCACATGTTTTTAGCTCCATCTGGATCTAGGACGGATGTCCCACCAGGAACACATGGTGGAAAATAACAATATCAAAACGTTTAGAGGAGCTTTTTTGGGACCCTCTTTCCTCCAGGGCTTTATCTTATGATACCCTGCCAAGCAGATCTCTGAAGAGGCCAAAGTCTGCTCTCCTGAAGTCCAGCATAGAGAGTTTGCTGTGCATTCTCCTCACTGCTTAAGGATCTTGACTTCCAACTTTTCGTGGTCACTGCAGCCAAAGCCACTCAAAGCCTTTGAGTTTCACACTCCCCACCAGCCCCTCCCTGTTGGTGAGAACAAGGTCCAGCAGAGCTTTTGTCATAAGCTCCTTTGTGACTTGGAAAAGGAAGTTAGCATCAATAAACTCCATGAACCACCTGGATTGCTTACACTCTGCTGTGTTGTCTCTCCAACAGATACTGGAACGTTGAAGTCCCCTATGAATACCAGGCTCTTCCTATATGTATATGGAGGGCCCCAACCAGTTGGTGTTCCTGGTCAGATAGCCAGGTAGCAGACCACCATTATCATGTCACCTGCCTCTGCCCTCATTTCAATTTTCACCCATAAACTGTATGTCAGCTCCTCCTCCATACCCAGACAGAGCTCCAGGAACTCCACCTGGTCACTGACATAGAGGGCAATGCCCCCTCCTTGTCTCCTCTGCCTGTCTTTTTATTCCAACAACACAGCCATAGGAGCTACCTCACACATCTGCATGATACCAATAAGACCATGGTTTACCCTTCTTCCAAATTCAAAATAAGAGAAGTGGAACAGAAGAAGTCTGGGAAGGGCTGGATGGAAAATGTCTCATAGCCTTAACCAATGTAAGGAGAAAGCAGGGACAGCTGAGGAGCAATAACCATCTTCACCAAAGTGAGGAAGGTTGAACTAGCAGAATGATAGAACATTCGATGCTGACATAAACTAACAAACAAACACCAAAAAAAAGGAGGACAGAGAAAAGAAGACCCATTACAGATTTTGGTAAGCTGTCAACTTGAAACAAGCTGTTCATGAGGCTACATTCCCCTAGCTGCCATTCCATGTTTCACCTGGAGAGAGCAAGCAGTGAGAAAAGAAGGCAAATGTAACTGAACACTAAGCAGTGAACTAAACCTGCAGCTTAAATTTCTGATGAAGAGGCCATACAAGTCTGGAAGAACAGAACTGGGAGTCTAGGACTCTGTGAGAGAGCAGCTTTATCCCCAACAGCTTTATTCTTGATTGCTGCTGCATGAAAGGTAAAGGAGATGTGGGGGAATTCCCACCTTCTTTTCAGTTTTTAATTGACTTTTTTTTAATCTGTTTCCATTTCTTCAATAACAAAATATGACCCTAGGCACACCCAAACCACACCTTTTCCAGACAAAAATGGTCACTTTCAATCAATCCTAGTACTCTATATCCTCTTGGCAGTGAAGAAGAAAGGGGCCAGAAGAAGAGAGAACAAATGCCAGTAATGGGTATCAAAATCCCTGATTATTTCCTTGCTTGATAAAAAAAAATGAGATATACTGAAGATGGAAGTGGAACATCAGACACACTCCAGTATAGTGTTAAATACACTTCAGTACAAATGAGAAAGAAAAAATCATACAACATTAATAGGATTTAGAGCTTCTATATCACTGCCCCCAAGTGATTAAAATCCCTTGAATTCTGGACATTTGTTTCCCAAGAGATTAAATATTATGGCACAAAAGATGTTCAGATTATGGCTGTATTTCATTGGTGGCAGCAGCTTCACAAGTAAGCAACAACAAGCTCATTCTCACTTTCCCTCAAATTCGTTTCTCTCAGTGGAATGATATTGCAAAGAGAAAGGATAGTACCTTTATTTTTAAAATTTTAATCATATTAATTAAAAGCTGCACAGTTAATTAATTTAAGATTTCTTTGTAACAAAATGGCAGTCTGATGGAAGCTGTTTCAGAAACAAAAAAAAAAATGAAAGTAAATAAACCTCTAAAAAATAATTTATAAACTTAAAAAAAATGAATTGCAATGCTGTTAATAGTCTTGCTGGCAAACCTACATTAGCAAATTTACAGTTGATGTGTTCCAGGCTATACTAAAATTATGTATGTGTAAAATGTTCATAATAGAGAATAAAAAGTCTAAAATTTATTAAGGCTTCATGCTGGAAAATGTTGTAAAAAGAAAAAAACAAAAAAAGACAGTGTTAAGTAAACATTTCAGACCTGAACCTTCTTTATATGCCTTTGAACCTTTCCTTTCATGTGCAATACCTGACAGCCCACCGAGAATAAATACTGAAAGCCCCAAAGATGGGTAAAACAGAATTTCTGACTCAGGAAATAAAGATCAGCTGAATATGATTCCCATATGGCAAACCAGATCAATGGAAAGCAAGACCAAAATTTACAATATCTACACTGCGCGGTAGAACATGGAGGTTGTCTTTTATTGCTGGTAGCAAAACTCCCAGTGGCCAAGAATAAAAGCAGGCACAAAGATTATACATCCACTAATGGCTGACTCAAAAATACACATTGATAAATTTCAGATTGGAAAAGGAAAAAGAGAAAATTTTGAGCTTTTATTTAGTGTTACTGAATACCAATCAGCAACTAGAGCAATCAACTTTCAGCAGATTCCAGGATTATTAACATAAAGGTATGTTTTCAAAGCCAAAGGGGAAAAAAACCCAGCAGATCGGATTACCTGATATGAAAAGAAACACTCTTTGCTGTAAAACTAAAACAGCTTCAAGGCTACTTCTGTGATAGCATGTGTGGCTGAATGTGAGAGAATGTATAACAATATTATTACTTTTATTTCAAGATTTCCTGTAAAACCTCAGGTCATGATCATGAAGACTTTCTTAAAAAGCAGTGATAAATCTGATGAACAATTTTCAGAACTTGAAAAAAGGACAGGCAGGGGCAGGGAGGAGGTAATCAAGCAGTCCTCCGTGACTGAAACAGCACAGCAACACTCTCACTGGGGTTAGCAGGAATCCTTTGCCAGGAATCCCAAAGAACTGCACCTAGCAATCTCTGGTGGGGTCTCAGAGAGCAGATGTAGTCAGAAATGTGCAAGTAAAGAGAAAAAAGTCCAACTTTACCGACTCATCTAAACAGTTCAGATGGAAGCACATCAAGGGAAAATTCTTAAAAGAAAACAAAATTAACAATAATTTTAGTAAATATACAATGAACCTGACCAAAATAAAAAGATATAAAATCAGTTTCAAAAAATATTTGCTCTATTCTAGCATAAAGTCTCAACAACAACAACAAAAACAACAAACAAACAAACATAAAACCCAAAAAAACAAACAAGCAAACAAAAAGAAACCCCTCACAGTATCTTGGTATCACAGTACCTCACATTACACTCCACCACCATTTTGCATTTGAAATAAAAGATAGCCACAGCTACATAAGACCCAGACATCAGAACTGGCCCAGACCTAGCTGTTCCAGAATGTCCACAGAGCTCAGGTGGAAGTAAAAAATGGGAACTACATAGCAATGTTATTTTCTCTATGCCTCTGTAAACAAGTAAATGAAATACCTTGACACTATATATGGAGAGAGACGACTTATCAAAGAATTTTCAAAGCATTTTTCCTGGTAGGTAGAAATATATCCTATACACGTAAATAAGTGTCCATGGGAGAAATTCTACTGGCATTCAACCTGGCTGATCTTCATAACCTGGTAAGCAATGCAGTCAAGTAAATCCTGGCTCTGAAAAGCTAAATACTTCAGCATGTTACTACGTGTAACGTACATATACATTACGCATACGT
The DNA here is from genome assembly GCA_013400695.1 of Neodrepanis coruscans. Lineage (NCBI taxonomy): Eukaryota > Metazoa > Chordata > Aves > Passeriformes > Philepittidae > Neodrepanis > Neodrepanis coruscans. The sequence continues at coordinate 46,391 of VYZS01062127.1, forward strand.
ACACATACAAAAAATGTGTATTAATACAATTCCATGGTATTTCATCCACAATGGTATATTATGCTTTCAGCATAGCCTTAAGCTGTAAATGCTGACAGTAAGGAGCAATACAGAAACAGCAAAGAACAAAAATATTTGCAGAACTTCATTAAACATCCTCTTCCACAAAAGAACTGGTAAAGGAAGACCTCAACAAGATTATGGATCCTACCAAATTGCCACTGATCTGGGGCAGGTTATTCTTCTCTTATCACTACCAGCACAGTACTGCTCTGAGCTGGACCACAATTTCATACAGTTAGAAGATAGAGTATACTCTCCTCTAATAAGCATTGTCTCTCTCCTCTTGTCTCCTTCCTTAAGCAATATCATCATTCATGTAGGCCAATAATTAGGACATCTCAGTCTTTGGACAAAAGCATCAACGCTCTATAGATTCATTTCCAAAAGATTTACATGCAAATATTCTAGGATTTTTATAAATACCACCTTTAAATTACACCTCTTCTCTCAAACTGTACAGCTATTATACTCCCATTGCTTTTATTTCAGATCTTGTTCCTATCTTTTGTTCTAATCTTGAAAAATGTAATCTCGTTCCACTGACATAAATCCAGTATTGCATTACGTATTAATCACTTATCTTCCATGTCAAAGCCTACCTATCATCTCTCATTCCACATCTAGAGGTTAACTCCCTTCTCCTTTATACACAGGCTGCCAGCTTTCTTCATCTGTGTATTATTTTTTCATTTGTTATTCATTTGTTATTCATTTCATTATTAGCATTATTATTATTCATTATTAGCAGCCTTTTTATCCAAGCTGACACCTCACATGGCTGTGAATATCCACAAGACTGACTAACCTCTTTCAAACTGATTTGGCAGGAAACCTACGGAAAACTGATTATTTGCTGATATCATAACTCCTTTGTTTTCTGACTTCCCTTACCTGTTTTTAGTTGCTGCTTCTACCCACACATCTAAACTGTCCTACTTCTAGGTTAGAACTCACAGTGGTTCTGTGTTTGCATGGTAGCCTTCCAATTCATATCCACTGTCAAAAGACAAATCCACTGTTAAAAGACAGGCATGGAGTTAACAAATATTGATATGCCAGTAAGCACACAAAGCACTATCCTGCTTCTTTCAAAAGAAAAGATACTGGTCAAACCAACATTGATATTCCTGCTTGTAAGGTACTGCTAATTCCTTCAAAAAATATAAGTGTGTGTTAGAAATGTCCTTAAATCACAATCTGAAGTTTCCCAATGAAATCTACTTTGAAGTCCTTAAAAATGTCCTCTTGCAAATAACTACTCTCAGTGTTAAAAACAATTCTTCTCCCAATGCCCTTATAAGGTGGCTCAATTATCAATGTATTATCAAGTTTCTCCTCTCCATATAGTCTTTTTTCCATATAGCATTTAAAGAATGTATCAAAAAACACTGACATTAAAAAAAGGACGGAAATTAGGCAGAAACACCTAGCTTTCGTATTCCTATTTAAATTATATATCTTTATACATCCAAGGGAAAAAAATCCAAGTTTAAATACAAAATGTCCATATTCACCTGATTAGCCAATAAAAATACACATGCCTTTTTCAGAGGCAAAACTTTCCACTCTTGATCTGGATCCTACTACTGAAAGCAAAACTAGCAACAGCATCTCTTGACGTATGCCCTTTTATCTCCTTACACTTAAATGGTTTCTTTTTTGGTAAGGGCTGATATATTATTCCAATTGTTCAGAATTGTTCATTTTTGGTCTTCTTAATTATGTATTTGTTTTATCAGCTGGCATATTTCCTCTTCATTTTGTAAAATTTTTGATCAGCTTCATATTTACTTTTACAGAACTAACAAGTTACAAATATTCATGACACCTCCAATTCATAAAAAAACCCTTTAAAATATCAGACTGTTATCTTCAACTCTTATTCTGTATTACTTCCTTATAATTTTTTTTTAAATTCCTAAAATCAAAGTTTTTGGAAGAAATGAAGCAGTATCATCCAATAAAAACAAGAGCCAAAGCAAAGAAACTGTTATTATATAACACACAGTTGCAAGAAAGTTTCAACTCTCATTTATGAACCAGATCTTCAAAGATCTTCAGTATCTAAAAATACAGCCCATCCCTCTCTCACATTTTTATCCCTGTGGCATAAAAAAAAAAAAAAAAAAAAA
>VYZS01062127.1:49034-64525 GCA_013400695.1 Neodrepanis coruscans
CAGCTGTGAAGGATAGAAATCTCGCACACTGCAGAACATATGGGGCACTGAGTTTTAATAGCCTGATTCTGGATTCGAGAAGTTTTTACATATCCTATTAATTATAATAATATCAGTGAAGCTTACCCAGCAAACAAGCCAAAGCAGCTGAGCTCTGCAAGAAGTTCTTTGAAGGTATAATGGAGTTAACCAATGGGCATTAGTAAGTACTGATGGAAAAGCAGGGGGAAGATAATAAAAACAGGCAATCAGCTACAAAACATGAGATGAGACTTGAAGGCTACCATTTCCTCTTTCAAGTATAAGATTGATTTTCTACTGCATCCCTAAGCAAATTACTTGAATCCTTAGCCTTACAGAAATCAGGTTTCACTTTAACTTTTTACTGATACATCTGACATTTCAGCTGACATGACGCACTTCCCATTGTACAGTGATTCTGGTAAAAATGGGATGGTTTCTTGTACTACTACTGTATTTTAAACAGCTTCTTCACTTTCCAGTATACCCCTAGTTAGGTAGAAAATTTAGGACCCTTCTTCTTCGACGGAATGCTCCTTTTCTAGAACCATTGCCCCTACTCTTAGGATCTACCTAAATAAACATAAGAGAAAAGAAAACTTGAAAAAGTACAACCACGAAAAAGCAAACAGGAAAATTTCAGAATCACACTCCTTAGCATTAACAGTGTTCTTGAAAACTTCCAAAAACTAAGATTAGAAAGAACTACGGCAAAGGAAGGTTTTCTTGACCCATATTCTAGCTTCCAGAAGTATCTCACAGCCCTATTAAAAGAGCACACTTGCTTAACAACTCAGCCTTAACATGCCACTGTCACTGTACAGGGTATCATCACATGCTTTGCCACAGCTCTTGTCCAAATGCCCTGTCCTGGCTGTCCAGGAGGGCTTCAGCTATAATGCTCTAATTTTTCCAAGACCTACAGACTTTTTTATTGCTGAACATGAAATGAGTTAAAGTACTTCAGAGAGCTAGAAGCAACATAAGCTGTCTGCAAAGATATAACCTTTGTATTTTCTGACAGTTCTATAGCAAAGAAAATGCATCATAATCCCAGAAGTTCAAAAACCATGACCAGTTTCCCTAAAAAATGGAGAAGAACATTTTCATCATTTTCATCCTTTCATTATCAGCAGAACTGGATTTTTTCCTTCCTTTTCTGTCTGCCCATTTTGTATGGAGGTACGTGGAAATTAGTACACTGCTAGTGCTGGGGTAGATTATTTGTTATCCATTACACAGTGACAACATAGCTTTTTTGTCAAACACACATCTATTTGTGAGACAGCAGAGAAACGCAGCATATTAGGATTTCAAGTTTCTGCCTCCTAAGAGGAGCACATAGGCACTTCCAAAGATGAACTCCAACACTTTCTTTCTTTCTTTACATCATCAGCCATGACCCAATTTCACCCTGTAAGTGAAAATCATAGGCTCCTACTTGGGCCACATTAACCAAGTCAATTATCAGTCAGATACTAATCCTTTGTAGTGGGTCATACTGTATCAATGTGACTTACCCGAGCACTCAGTGTGGTCTGTGTTTTCTGAAAGGCAGTGCAGCAAAGCCACTGGGCAGTAAGGCTCCTTGCCTACATATCTGAATTGTATTTTACATTTTGCATGAAGTGACTTTAGGGTCAACATTTACCCATTCATTTTACAGGTAAGATAAAAGAGTTATCCTTTCAAGAAAGAGTACTAGGCCTTAGTGAATAGTAATTATCAGGAAACATTTAAAAAATACTCAATGTAAGAGATAGGCCTATTATTCCTGTCTTGTTTCTCTTAAATCTGCCTTAATGAAAGATATTTGAATGAAAACGGGATTATAGTTTTCTCTTTCTAATGGGGGTCTACAGCAGGTGCAGAAATTATGCATCATGAGATAAATTTACAGTGCTAAGCATTTGTTCCAGTTTGCAGTCTTTTGTTATTGTTTTCAATCTTATTTATTTGTTTATTTAAATCCTTAAGTTATTAGTGGTCAAATTTAACATCCCATACAAACATACACCCATCAACAGAAGATTAAAACTAAAAAAAATTACAATAGCCTGCATGAGATTATACTGAACTGCAAACAAAAGTGGCAAAAGCAATTAATCAGCCTCAAATGAGCAAAAGCTCTAGATCAACAACAGGGCTTAAAACAAATTAAAACTTTGCAAACGGTCACAAAATTATTTTTTTCTAATTTCAAGTATGCTGAATTTTAAGAGACTTCAAACTGATAAAACTGCAACCCAAAGACAGAAAAAACACAGCTTATGCAGCTACTGACTATATATATTCATGTTGCTAGACTTTTAAATTTCTTTCCACCAAGAATAAAANAATTTTAAGAGACTTCAAACTGATAAAACTGCAACCCAAAGACAGAAAAAACACAGCTTATGCAGCTACTGACTATATATATTCATGTTGCTAGACTTTTAAATTTCTTTCCACCAAGAATAAAAATGTAGGCCTTCAAGAGAGTCTACAGCTACAGAAGAAGCAATGGCTTTGATGTTATATTGCAATAATCAAACTAGTCAAGTCACAAATACAATGTAAAGTACATTGATTTGCAGAACAGCTAACAATTGGGGTTTGTTTTGTCGTTTACTTTGGTGTAGCTTGAGATAATGGTATTTACAGCAAGTATTTCAGATTTCTTAAGTAAAATCAAGAAGCACTAATCAAGCAACAGAAAGAAAGTGTGTTAGATGAGGAATACCTTGCAAAAAGAAACAACCCACCAAGACAAAACACTGGCACTTTCCTAAACAATGTATTTTCCCACACATCTTTATCCTTAAGAGCTCAGGTTAAAAGTGTAAAGTGAATGCTTACCTCATGAATTTAAACTACCCTTTGTGTGAAAGGCTAATTTCAGAGGTATCTAATTTCTCTATGGAATAATTTCTTCACATACTTAAATAATTCACAAGTAAAAAGCACTGTCTACTGAGAGAATGATAACATTTGTTTAGATCAGCCAAAAGCCAAATGTGAACAATACTGCAACACCAGCAAAAGAAATGGGCTTAGCTAATTTTTCTCATTTTGACAGTACCTCTTTCACTGGTTTGTTAGACTCTTGATATTATTTCTGTGTAAGTGTCAGGGCTCCCACAAACTGGCACAGAATCCAGGCAGTTAGTGAGAAACACAGCAATCTCCAAACATGATCAGAAACACAAAATCCTGTTTCTGCTCTCCTTTTTCCATCCAATATTAATTTGTATTGAGGAAACACTTCTAGAACTGATCCAAGGGTCTCCCTTAAGAGAACCCAACTTAGTTCTCACAGTTGCTACACCTGAAGTAGGGCTAATTTCTCAGTCTACAAAGCTTTTCAGCAAGTGGTTGAGAAGCAGTAGATGGATTAAATCAGAAGACCAGAGTTTACAGTCACTGAGCCTCAGAAAGCAATTTACTGGCATTCTCTATTTAATTATATCAACACTGCATAATCATTAATGAATTTATCCTTCCTGCACTGAGATTAAGCTACTCTATCATAAAGTTCCACAGAAAGTCTGCATCTGAGCCAAGAATTACACTTCTAAATTTGATGATGATATAGACAAAGTACATTCCTAATTCTTCACAACATTCAGAACAGTTAATTTCAACCCCATGAGCCATGACTGCTGCTCCCTTCCTCACCTACTTAAGATAAAAAACAGGATTTGTTTCTCTTATGGCCACTTTTGCCCACTACATGCCTACAGATGTGCTCACTCCTGACAGCAATTTAATGAACATAAGGAAAAAACAAGTATTTTTCAGCTATAGGCCTGACGTGTGCAAAACCTGCTGCCATTCTCCAACACAATATGCCCTCTTGGGACAAAAGGGAAGAAAAATGAAAAAGTGGGGCAAAAAGTTAAAAAAAAAGAGAAAAAAAAAGATGCTGAACAATGGGAAAAGAGCTTTCTGCAGTAACAGGGAGAAAAACCAAACAAAGGCTGTCCACACTTATGACACTCATCTTTCTGGGGCTTTGGGTTTTTTTATCCTGACCCTTTTTGTGGTATGAAATTACAACTGCCTTCACCACCTGTTTAGAGCAGTTACAAGATGAGTGCAGGGAGAAAAGTTCTGAAATCCTTTCCACATATACCAAATTCTACATAAATACTTATGTGTTTGATTGAGAAAAAAAAATAAGAAATACTTAGTTTTAACTTACAACCCTAAGAAACCTGCATTTCTACAAAGCAATCAAAAACAGACAAACTAATAACCATACAGCAAAAGTGTCACTGACAAAAAAAACCTTTAAACCTATTATAAGCTAGGGATACCTGGAGATCCATCAGACATGGCCCATGCATGTTTATCAGATGTTAAACACGAAAGTAAAGATTTCTGAGAGACTTTCAGTTTTGTGCCTAAAATCTTGGGTTTACTTTGATCTCCTTGAAATCTAAAGAAAGAATTGTGATTTGTCTATTACATCAAATACATTTTTTATATTTTTGAATGCATCAAAGTTGAAAAAAAATCCTCAAGACAGTAATTTGCACTAGGTTAATAATTATCCATAAGAAAGATACTAGAGAACATAGATTTTCTCAAAATACTGTACCATCTTCCACTAGCAGGCACACACATAAGAGAATGAGAGCAAATTACATTCAGACAGTACTAATGTTCAGGATTTTAATGTTGATGTCCTTACTACAACTATATAAAACTCTTTGCATAAAGGTTACCTGTAACACATCTTCCAACTCTTAAACACATTAAAAAACACCTTATTACATCGTACATTTAACCACAACACAAGAAAAGGTTAGCTCCCAATAATAACCTTATAAAGAAAGTACAGTATCAGTTAAATGGATTTTAAGTAAGGGTCCAAGATCACATTAGGCAGCAATTATAAGCTACAAATTGTATTTCATATTTTCAGCAAGAGGTAGCACAAGTCTTGCTGAGTCAAATCTCTGCTATAAAACCTCTTGCCTTAAGTGCTACAAGCAGCTGAGCCCTGAGGGGTCAAAACTGATGCTAAAGGTAAAGGGTAAAGGCTTGAAGAGTTGACCAGATATCTTGTGGCCATAAATCTAAGTGTGTCAGTCACAGGCCATACCATGCCACACCACACCATGCTTGCCAGTGAAGGCCATGAATAACAGACCAAGTTCATTAGCTGTTGCACAGCCTACCAGAGGTGCAGCAGGGACAAATATCGGTTCCGCTGTACCTACAGTGATCTGTGCAGTAAAGGTGACACTGGACAATGACTCAGTATTTCCAAGCACCAAACACCACCTCCTAACAAAGAAGCCCACAAAGTGTCAGGAGAAAAAAAGGGCGTATCCCAATTAGTAGGCCTGAAAGAAGGAGCCATTTCTTAACACAGCCCCTCAGTTCAGCAAAGCTGCCATCCTTGCAGCCTGACCCAAGGCATGACCTATGCCCACCACTGCTCTCTGCAGCCAAGCTGCTAGAATTTACCTCGCCACCTTGATCCCCCCAGCTGGCAGTGAAGCAGGGGGACCCCTGGGCCATCTCTGCCGGAGGAGATCTCCAAGAGGAGCAGCTCATTCCCTTCCAAGCACACAGCATGAGGCTTGGATTTGTGTCTTGTTTTGCTACCACAGCATTCCAGGCTGTGTCAGTTTGGATTGCAACATAAATATTGTGCAACTGTAGACTCCTTAGTTCCAATTATGGTAATACGGCAGGTGACAGTGAGAACGATATTTTTAATAGTCTCTGATTCACACTATGCTCTGACTCATCTGTGTCTTAGACAAACGGAAATTCAGCTAAAGGAAACTTTGTTGATACGTGAATTTGGAGCAAAACTGTATGCCTAACACTGACTTGAAAAAAATAGTGTCTTCTCTGTTTTTACAGTAATTTAATGCTAGCAACAAAGACCCAAATATAGTCACTGGGTGTAGAAGAGTGTTTATAAATTCATATTTAAATGATACGTAAGTATAATTAGAGGTTTGGATATTATTGATTCACAAAATGTGCAGGCGCCTATCTATAATAAGGCTAATAGTTTCAGTTTAAAATTTAATTCTATTTACTGAAGACAGGCACTGAAACATAGGTTAAAAATAACACTTTAGTGAAGTCCAGGACAGTGGATTCCATTTTTACACATAATCAAATAATATAAATGCATTCTTCTACTGAATCACACAAAGGTTTAAAATGAGAGTGTTCAGACTGCAACTCAGTAGAACCAGTCGAGTATAAGGTTTTCTCCATCCACAACCTTTCTCAGGCTTCACAGTAACTCTAGTCTCTTGAGACAATCAAACAATAACAGGGTGGAAGAGTCTCAAGATGTGAGAGCAAGGTCCTATAGCCAAACTACAGCCATACCCTTTCTAGACGAATATGTAGAGAATTACTGGTATTCACATACTGCCTATAAAGCACGCCTGAAGCTCCTGGGAAATTTGCTGTATTTGCATATTAGCACCAGTTGTACAGCATATAACACCCTACAGCCAGAGCATGCATATGTCATGCCTGGCTACCATGCCTGGCTGATTAGGCTTGATACCACTGATTTAAAACAAGTATTTGTGTTCATCTTCTTAGGAATGTCTTTCTTATATGTCTTCAGATCCTCCCAAATTATGTTCTTGAGTGCTGTACTTTTTAAAATTCATTTAGTGAGTAAATGAAAGTGAACCCTTCAAAGTATTTAAATATTATGAAAAAATCACCTTGAATACAGATTTTACATCTTAGTGGTGACTTGCTTCACAGCCTCCAAACAGTTTACATAAGAACCTGTAATGAAAGAAAAACTGAAAAGACAAGGATGTGCCTTAAATATGCACAAGCAGTCCATCACCAATCTCAGTCCAGTAGCTTTGAAGAACAGCTAAGTGGCTAGTAACTTCTCAGCCTCAGAAACCTGTTTTGCACAGGCACATATAAAGACATCCAAAGCATAAACTGACCTTGGTGCCTAAGCCAAAAAAGGGAGTCTTCATATCAGCTTCAAAAAAACTGGGATCAAGGCTGAAGGTCTTGGATTTTTCAACACAAATATGTGATCAGCTTCTCAATCACATCCTCCCCTGAAGCCTGACAGGTAAAGTCAAAGAAAAGTACCTGTGTGCCACAAGACCTGGGAAGCTTAATCTGAGCAGAGTCCTGACAGGTGGCAAGCTGTCACCAGCAGATAGAGCCACTCCATCCCTCACCACTCCAGATCCCACTCCCAGTCCAGGCATGCCTACATCCCACAATCACTGCAGGGGACAACATGAAGCCAGAGCACAGCAAGACACCAATGCTGCAGCCCATGCTCAGTCTGGAAACAAGTGCAAACCTGGTCTGGAAGCACCCATCGCTCATTTTTTTGAAGGAAGACTTTGGAAGGCCAGGTTTTCCCATCATAATCCTTTAAACAGCTTTTTTATTTTGTAAAACATTCATGGTCAGTTCCTGCCTGGGAGAACCACAATCCTCAAACACTGTTTTGAGGCATTGACTGTTTCAGCCAAGGACTGACTGAACTCTTCTTTAGTGTTTTCTGTCCCATAACCTGAGATGCAGTAAATCCATGTGGATACATTCATTTTCTTTCTGAAGGCCCTGGTCTCCTTCCTGGAAAGCTGCAAGGGGAGAAAAGAGCCCTACAACATTGTGCAGACACATGTGCAGGCACAGGCATGAACTCATACCACTTCCAAAGCTGCACAGTTTCAGAGAAGAAACATTGGATTGATCATTGACTTCCTCATCTAGCATTGTCCTGCAGCTGTACACAAATATTTTTGCAGGTTTACCATTCTTCTGGCTTCTCTGTGATTTGAAAGCATGATCTGGTGCTCTCAGATACAAAACAACAAAACAAACTAACAAACAAAAACACAACAAAAAACCTAAACCAACATTTTGAAAAGGTTTCCATATCACAATTCACAAGATGTACATTTCTGGTCGCTCAGGTGTACTTCACACCCTTTCCTAGTCAATAAAAAATATAGACCCAAGAACAGATCTAGAACATCCAATGCTAAACACACCTTTAACTTTTTTACAAGATGTCAATCACTTAAAATAGAATTAAATACAAAATATGCTAAAGTTTCTGTCACAATACATTTAATTCCTTTTCTTAAGCAAAAGAATGTGCAAGAATGTGCAATGATCCCATGTGAAACTTCTGTATATTCAACATAGTTATCTGCAGAATTACTGGCCATACGTATTCTTCAATGTACACCTGACAGTTATTGTGTACTGAGAACAATTTACAGGCATCATCACAACATTAAAAGTAATTTAAATGCATTCAAGGCTGGTAACAAATGGTTCTGAATAAATTTCTGCACAAAGGCATCATGATCTTTAGCAAAGTTCCATCCTAATATTTTTACAGTTTTAGCACCAATATATTCCACTAATTGCTTTCAATGAAGAATGATTTTTGCCACATATCAAGGAGTCCTCAGCAGCCTTTCTCTTGCATTCACCATGCTGTGTAAATAATATTATTTATTACTTATTGAAGATGTTATTCTACAAAGACAAAAATGTTGACACAATTGAAAAGCACAACAGTTCAGCAGATGCACATATCCCTGCAGTCTGTGCACACCTGACTGCATTAGTTTTTTGTGTTTTCATTTTTAGGTCATGAGAATACTGTAAGTACTGTAATGAAACCACAATCCTGTTTGTGTTCTCTCAAAGAGAAGTGCCATGAATAATAAATTTTTCATTTACTATGTTTTAGACTCTAAAAGATACTAACCTCTGTTTTCTAGACACTTCTCTTCCTCCTTATCTTCAAAAGACCTCTGTCCCCCCTATGTCACACTAAGAAAATGATACTTTTTTCAGTCAATAAAAATCAACTTTCAAGGCAACAACTAACAAATAAGTTTCCAAAGACACACTTTGGAATTAACAAGATCTAATATTTAAAAAATACCAGCCTCAATTAGGGCCAGTGTTATCTGGTGTAACGCTTGTGCCTGACCACATGCGCAATGCTGACATGCAAAAAGTTCATTATTTCTTCCCATAGAAGTGAAGGTGAAAAGATGTATTTTCTATACTAGACAAAAATCACATTGCTCTTTCTTCTGAGAACCTGAGCCTCTCTTTTCTGACTGGCTGCCCACCCTCTGGCAGGGCCTGTGCCTTTGCTGGCTCCTGGCCAGCTACATGTTTTCTCTGCCCTTTTTCCACAGCACTCCACAACTCTCCATTGTTTGTGTGTCGTCCCTCTCCTTCCCAAAGCCCTTCATGGCTTCCCACCATGAACTCCTAAAATTTCCTCTACATTATTTGTACATGGTAAAACTTGACAGTTTCTGATCTAATTTCCAAGCAGTTAAATGTCAACTACAGGTTTTATTACACAGGTATTACCCACCACTTGTTTTACTAGGTGGGTTACAATTCCAGGAGAACAATATGCCTCCTCAATATCAATAGTAGGACTTACAAAGGGAAAAATCAAAAATGCAATTGAGAGTTTTTTACAAGACTTTGCAGTGACAGCATGGCAATTTTTAAATGGTGTTTAGAGACTTCAGCTTGCTTAATTTTTTTTCACCATTCCTAAGCAAATTTAAATCATCTGATAGATACTTAAAGTATTACGTGTCACACAGCTTAGCAACTCCTAGGTTCTTTCTCTAAACACAAGTTCTTTAGTTTTCAGACTGAATTATCCAATTTGGTCCTCTTGGACCAATATACGAAAATTACAAAGCCATTCTCCTTCTTTATCTGAAGGGATAGACATAAAAATTGTAGTGTCGATATCCATCAAGATCTGATTGTTTAAAATACAGATACATAGAAATTTAATTACTCAAATTATGTCAAATACATAATTTCAAATTACATAAAATACATCACCTAAGCATCAGTCTTAAAAGATACAGGATTTCTTTTGTAGCAATATAACAGTGTAAATGCTTATTCAATGAAATAATGTGCTTAGAAAACACCAACAACTTTCTAGTTATATATATCAATGTACTCCCTAGCCTCAAAAGGCCACTTTTCAAATTAATTTCTAGTTTTGGGCCCAATAGCAAAGAGTATTTCCCACCAGGACAAAGTTTGCACAGGCCTTCTGGAATCTCAGTCATTCTCACAGCATCCTGGACGCAAACTAGCTGAAACAAGACTGGTATCAGCAACTTACAGAAATACTTAATATGATATAATTTGCAGTCATGGTCTGTTGCACCACAGAGATCCAAAGGACCAGCTCATTGAGCTGCAGTGACTTGCAGTGTTTGTCCTTGTTGACTCTGCAACTACCAAAAGGCTGAAAATTTCTTGAAACAGACACACCTCACCACCTGCTTCAGTACCTGATGCCCACAGGAAGGAGGGAGAAGACTGAAGCTCCTTGGTAAACAAGCAACCTCTACAGGCAAACAAAAGGCAGACTGTGAACCTCAAAGAGGGCTTGGGTTGTATGAAGGAGAGCTGTAGTCCCTCCTTCTATCCCTGTAGCAGCAGGGGGGTAGAGGTGTGGGCAGGGCAGAAAATCTCCCTTCTGGTTGCTGAATGAAGGTGTTGCCTGTCCCTTAAATCCAACTGCTTGTTTTTCCCCAGCCTGATAAGTCAGAAAGTCATCTATGTTACCTACAGCAAAGCTCTCTGCCACACAGTAAAAGAGATGTCCACACTCAGGACACACAGAGGGTACAGTCCACCATATCCAAGGGAATCAGCTCTGCCCGCAGCAGACAGCCCGACTAACATATATAGTTAAATAAGAAACAAACTGCAGCAAAACCCTTTTCAGCTACAGATGGGTGATAGTTATTTCTTTTTCCTGCAAATAGCAAACTAAACAGACAAAAAGTTAAACTTACAATGTCCTTATTCCTTCTCCTCAACAATTTCTACAATTTACTAGAAAGACTGAAGATAATTAATAGCATAAGACAATGTGCTTAAAATTTTAATTTCATTTTCTTGGAATAGGAATTGAAATCGTGATATTAAACACAATTCCACACATAACTCATTCCACAGAGTTCAAATGTTACTTTCTAACACCATCCCAAACTATACTTTTGGTGAACAAATAAACATCATAGCAACTGTTCATTAAAGAGATTATTTTCAGCTACTTCAGTGATGACAGCACAGTCAAGCTATTGCTGGCACTTTCAAATCCATTTTCAAATGGATTTCAAACTTCAAATTTCAAAATCCAAATTTTCTGACATAAAACATGGTCTTGCCCTTAAAACGCAAACCTATCAGAAATGGGGATTGAAAAAAAGAGAGAAGCCAAAACAGATGCAAATCTTGCAACAAAGGATAGATGCCTCTTACACTTTGCAGTAAATATTTTGAAAGATTTTAAAAGTACTAAGTTTGATTAAACTACTGAAAGCCTCAGAAAAGAGAAAAAAAAAGATGATCAGTGTTAAATAATACGTGAAGGACTACTCCTTGGTTTTATGATGGTCTAAAAGTTTTGAAATTTAAGTTTAAAGCTACCCCTGACAATTATTACAATAAATATGCTCATTCCAGGAAGGAATAAATGTGGAAGAAAACCTTCCAACAGCTAACAATGAACTATACAATTGCAATTTTAAGATTAACTTTAAGAGCTTAGTTTGTTACAGCTAAGCTTTTCTTTTAATTTCATCTTCTTTATTCACTTTTTCTCATGCCCCTATTTTACACATACAATTAAAAAAGATCTCAAGTCAAAACAGGGCAGGGAATGGCAATCTAAATGACAAGTATTTCTTCTAACAAGGATTAGTTGAGAGGTATGCTACAGTGGCCATGAAAAAAAAAAAAAGAAAAAAAGAAAAAAGATAATTTGCATTGCTTGTAGACCTACTAGCTGTTTACAAAATTTAAAAAGATTAATCAGTTCCAGTGTATAAAAAATTATTATTTTTTAACAAAATTGATAACATTTTTCAGTTTGATCATGATTTGCAATTTTCTCCAGTCAAAATCATTCCATGGGTATTTTTCAGTGACCTGTGTCCTAAATCATTTTCAATTCCTATGAGCAATTGACCTCTTCATGATCTGACTCACAAAGAAAAAACATGATGACTCCCACGAACCATTCCTTTTCAACCACCATCAGAATTTAATTTCTCCAAAATAAACCCAGTAAAAATAGAAATGGAACAAAAGAGTACTTAATGTTCAAGAAATATTAATTAATCACTCTATCATAAAGATAGATAAATACCAGCCCTCACATTTCAATGATGAAAAACAAAGAGGTTAAGTGACATTTTCAATGACACATAGCAAAACACTGCCACAACATGGATCACATCTCAAAAGTTTTCTATTGTTTTCAGCCCACTAGCCTTGAATAACTCCTGTGCATGCAATGCTGAATCAGGTATATTCCTCAGAATACAAAAAGCTTAGTCTAGCTCACATAAATCAGTCAAAAAAAAAAAAAAAAAGTTCTTATAGTACAGTAAATTTTTTTAAATACAGTCAAGTCCAACAAGAACTTTTCCAAAAATCTAATGGAGTCTGACAGGAATGTTTCTAAGCAAATACACCTTTAATCTTAAAATGTTAGTTTCAACACATTCTATTACAGAAAGCATCTAGAAATGTATAAATAACAGATGATTACCGGAAAAAAAAATTTTAAAAAATCTCACTTCAAAAATCTATGAAGCTATTCTCCTGACTACTGTACAAACCCTACCACAGCTTTAAAATACTACCACGGATTTGCTGATTGAAATGTCCTGAACTCAACATACTTCTTTTACTCTTCCTCACATTCAAAAAAACTCTAATTTGGTTGTTCCCTATAGGCTCTTTGGTCATTTTACACAAATCTTCAATAAACAAAAAGCTAACAGGTAGGCTTTTTCCTCTCTCAAATGTTAGAAACACTGCACTGTAGCAAAGATCTTGTGACACAATGTAAGAATCACCGAGGTTAAACCAAAAATAAAGAAATACAAAAATATTTATACAATTGATTCTGTTTAAGCTTCCCAGTAAGGTTACTGTTAAACCTTAAAGCCTACACACCAAAAAGGCCTCATATGAAGCACTGTATTTCAGGTGTTACATATTAACAAAATAAATTAGGATGTCTAATTACATGGCTTTCACATGTCACTAAGTTACCTATCAATTGGCATGAAGGTTACTATATATGTTTTGGAAATGCTGTATTTGAAACACTTTCCTTTCCCTCAACTGTTTAGTAATGTACTGTTCTGAGTAATTAAATGAATGATTTAAGAATACAAAAATGCTACAGAACACTACTGTTTTGTAATAACTACATTAAAATAGCAAATTACTACAAAGGAGAGGTATTTTAAGTATTTACATCAACAAATTATTACAGTCAGGAAAAAATTTAAGTTAAAAAATACTAATTCGTACATTTATAACCACATCTCACTCATAAGGATTTAGTGTAGCATTAGAGAACCCAACTTAATAATTAATCATATTTTCTTTAGAGTAATATTACTAGCAGTAATGTTATTCCTTAATGGTTTTAAATTACCTAGCACACGGCAGAAAAAAAATTAAACCTGTCAAAATCTCTTAAAACTTTGACTCCTCTCCCTCCCAAATTAACATGGGTATATAGTCACCACAAGCAACTTTCAAGTCTCACATATGTAACAAAATTTCCAAGGGCTTGATCCACGCCCATGGATTCAACGGAGCGATTCCCACTCATGTCAATGGAAAGATTCCCATTCGATACAATGAGTTTAGATAGGGGCTTTAAGGCTAAAAGACCAGGGAAAATCCTCTTTGGAAGGGAAACTTCTGTATTTCTGTGGGTAAGTAAGTACATACACTAACAAGACTTCTTAAAAGTAAAACTAGTTCCCAGGTAGAGGATACCGTCTGTTCTTCCATCTGCCCGCTGCACTCTTTACTATAGAGAACGATACCATAAATTTAGGGTGGTTACTTTTAGGATTATTTTTCCCTGGAGAATATACCAGCAGCCTGCTTTCTGTCTGGACTACTCTCGCAAATCTTAGAGGAATGTTTTCCTGCTTGCCCACAGCCCAGACTTTTCCCCTCTACAGGAGTTTCATCCCGGGACTTTACCAGCTCTCGCCAGTGTTCTCGGTCGGGGGCTGCGGCGGGACACGGGCCCGCTGCCTGCCGAACCTGGCATGAGCCGAACTGCGGGAAAGAGCAAGCCCGCCTCACGGGCTGCCTTTACCTTGACCGTGCAGGCTTGGACGGGCGGCACAGGGCTTTCCTGCAGGTTACGGCAGGCCAAGAGCGCTGCCGCCTGCGCTCCCGCGCTCGGCACGGCAGAACGCGGAGCAGAGGCGCCGGCGCTCGCCCTCCCTCCCACGGCCGGCCTGGCACTCCCGATGGCACGGCAGAGCCTATCCCGCTCCACGGCCGGGGCTGCCGCCGCTCCCCTCTCCTCAAAAATCAATCACATTTCCCAAACTTTCCAATTCCAGCAGCCCGTTTCAATTTCAAGACGCAATTTTAAGGGAAGGCCCCTACGTACCAGGCATGGAGGCCGCCTCCAGAACTCAGCAGCTGCCACATCATTATTTATTAATTCTTGAGTTTAGGCATTTTTTTGTCTCGGGCGGCGGGACGACACTATTTCCTATGCAGCACAAACAGCCCCGAGACCAACCACGACCCCACGGCACCTCGGCGCCCCTGCGCTTCCCCTCCCACGCCAGCGGGGGCGCCCGGAGGCAGCACAGCGCGGGGCGCCCCGAGGGGGCGGCCGGCAGCGGCCTCTCCGCGGGGGCGGGAGGGTGGAGAGGCGGGGGCTGGGGTGCGCCTTTCTCTCTCCGGCGGGCAGGCAGCACACAAAGGAGAAACGTGACACGTTTCTTCACCCGGCCTGTCTGCTGAGGAGGTCTCGGGAAAGAGGGGAGAAAAAAAAAAAAACACAGAGGGAAAATAAAAAAACCCACACCACACAAACGGGGAGGAGAGCCGCGGGCAGCCGAGCTTCCCGCACACGCTCCCTCAGCAGCCTGGTCCCGAGCCCTACCCGCTTCGCACTTCTGTCCCCGTGCAGGGTGGCTACAGGTTGTTTAATTACGCGGGATGCGAGAGGGTCCGTGGCGCGAGACCGGCCACGCCGACCCCCGGCCACCTCAAGTGGTTTGGGGCGAATTTCCCCCTCTTCCGCGGCTGGCCCGGGCCGCCGGGTTAGGCGGGCACGGCCCCAACTCCTGCCGGGGCACGGGCAGCCTCCTGCCGCCAAGCGCGCAGCCCGCCCCTCGCTGGCGGTGCGTGTTTTGGAGAGGTGCCACTGGGTGCCAAAAGACCTGACACATGTCATTGCTGCAGCCGCGCCGGCCGCGGCCAAACTTTCCCGCGGCGGCGGCAAGTCAGTGAGCGGCAACGGAGGGGCGGGGGGGAGCGGGTGGAAGTAACAAGTAACACCGGAGAGCTGGGGGAGGAGGGGACGGGTGTGCAGGGCGGAGGGGGGGAGGTGGGGGGTACCACTTACCGGGAGGAGACACCGTGCAGGG
>VYZS01062129.1:10766-34979 GCA_013400695.1 Neodrepanis coruscans
CCGCCCCGCCGCCCCGCGGCCCCGCCCCGCCCCGCGGCCCCGCCGCCACTTAAGGCCGGCGCCGCGCTTGCCCTGTGACCATCTCGCAGCGGGAGACGGGGGAGCCGCAGCCGCCATGGTGTTGACCCCGGTGCTGGGGAAGCTGGTCAGCAAGCGCGTGGTGCTGGCCAGCGCCTCGCCGCGCCGGCAGGAGATCCTCACCAACGTGGTGAGTGCGGCCGCCCGCCCTCCTCTCACGGCTCCGGGGGGCGCGGGCAGCCTTGTCCCGGCCCGCGCGCTCCCTGCTCGGTGGGATTAGTGGGAGGGAGTCGGGGGGAATAAGGGAGCCGTGTCCTTTCTGTAAAGCGCCTACCGACCTCGCTGGGCGGGCTGAGGAAGGCTTTCGAGTAGCACTTGGTATTGCCCATCTAATTTGGATTGCTTAGTGTTGTTTTTCTTAGTAATTCACCTGATAAATTGAATTTAAATGGAAAAAAATAACTTCAAAACGCAGATGCTCGGAGAAGCACCGAGGTTCAGGCATGCACTGAGTTATTAGAAACATAAAGTGTCTGCTGGGTGTACTAAATTTACACGTGTGACATGGAAACAAAAAATACAAAGAAGGTTTTTTTGCTTTTTTTTTTTACAAAACCATACGGAATTTGCTTGGTTGATTTTTTTTCTTTATCACAGGTCTACAGACACATAAATTGTGGTAAGACTCCTGTAAGTCTCTGTACTGTTGTTGCACAAGTATGTGCTATGGATAGATTCAACTAAAAAAAAAGCCATGCAGTAGTAGAATACTCCGTTTATGAAGGACATAACTTTCATACTCCTTGTTTTTATGGGAGAAAAATTATGAAATTACTAATGCAATTACGTTCTAATATATAAGGAGAAGATCAAATAAGCACACTGGTGTACGAGTTCTTTCTGATTGGTTTTTTTTGCTTGTTTTGTTTTAGACTGCTTGCAAATGATACGTATGCACTAAACACTATGATAGAAGCATTGCGTTCTTCCGCTGTGGGTTTGGGTGGTGAGGTGTGTTCAAGTGGAAAGAGCAAAAAGTTAAATTCACCACTTGCTTAGTATGCCTTGGGAGCATTGTTTAATAACTAGATCAGATTGACTGCGTGACTTTCCTCTTACAGGGCCTGCGGTTTGAGGTGGTTCCATCCTGGTTTAAGGAGACACTTGAAAAGTCATCTTTTGCAGCCCCCTTTGAGTATGCTGTGGAAACAGCAAAACAGAAAGCTCTTGAAGTAGCAAAGAGAATGCATGTAGTAAGTTACTAGCTATTTTGACAATGAGGTTTTTGTCTTCAAGTTTTGGATGTTTCTGTGACTTACTTTACATGCACTGCATAAGTGATATTTGAGTCTGTTTTATTACTGAAGATGAATGGCTTTTTCCCTGTTATTTGTGAAAGACAGCTTCCTGAAATTAATTTGCCTAATCAAAATTCTCATGCCTGCAGTTTCCACAAACTTTTGTCAGCAGTACACCTACTCTTGTTTGGGACAGAGTTCCTTTTAACAGTTGGGTGTGTGGCTGACCTCATTCCAGGTATTTGTTGATTATAAAGACAGACTCTATGGAAAAACACTGATATGCATCCAGTGCTTTGCTGTTGCTTTCAGTTGTTGAACAGTAGTGACAACAATAGCTCAGAATTTGTCAGTATAGAGGTACTGGAAGAAAGTAGAAAAAGAAGACAAATTCTGTTCTGGACAAAGAAACATTCAGTTTCATTTTAAAAAGGGAGAAGTTTATGTGCCTTCAGGTTCTGTAGACAAGAACCTAATTTTGTATCCTCAATTTTATCAAAACCAGTGATGAGACTCAAACTGCCAGTGGGGTATTTAACTTATGCCCTTGACTGTGATCACTATTTGAACACATAAGGCTTTTTGCTAGTAGAACCTATTTTGAAGTGTAGGTGATAAAATCCCACAAAATGTACCGTAATTTCTTAATAATACAGCTCTGAAAGAAAGGGGTACATTTGTTGATGCTACACTGGCTGCAGAAAAGGAATATTAAACACTTTAAATGAACAGTGTTGCCAGAGGTCGCCATTCTCAAAAGCAAATATTGCATGATCTCCTATGTAAATCGTTACCCAGATTTCTGTCAACTACTTGTCAGACAATGGTATAATATTAGGTGAGTGGATTTTAAACCCAGCCTCACTAAATGACTTTCTTTGGGCTTCCATTGCAAAACACTGTGCTGGTGATAATGCTAGTTCAGTGGATTTCAAAATTATTCTTGATACAGGAATTTGTAGACTAATGATGTCTACGCATCATTAAGCAATTTAAAGCACATCAACAGCCTTCCTATAGAAGAATTGCTTCCCTACAAATGTTTTAATATAGTAGTTACAGTTACAGAGACGTTTCCTATCATGCTGTGTTACTAAATAGTAACTATGTACCTTATGTGCAAATAATTCGAAACTTGGCTATATGAACAGTACAGTTTAAAGTCAAGAAAAGGCTACACGGAATGTTTATATAACCCTACCTCTCCTTACCAAAAAATGGACTTTCTGTTCCCCCATGAGAGAGAGAAGCAAAGTGTAGCTAGAGAAAATGGTTTTTATTTTCAATAAAACCTCACTTGCAAATATGATCCTAGAGGAATATATTTTCTGGCTTCATAAAGGTGCTTCCTTTAAAGGAATTTTCTGCCATCTTGAGGACCAGGCTGACTTTTGAGAATGTACTTCTGTTATTTCCTCAATAACATATTTGGGTGAATTTGTGCCTCGAGAATAAGATGTTTGAGTCTCACTTCTATGGTGATATAAATGGTAACTTTTGAGGAGTGCAAAAGGAGAAACTATCTTGTTCTCAGGTCAGTGTTTAGCCTTACATGTAAACTAGTAAGCTTATATTTTCTTATTTCAACTTTTAAAAGATTTTGTTCTTTCTCTCTCTTCAGACAAATAGCTTCTTTCTTTCTTTGCAGAAGCACATGAGAACACCTGATGTTGTCATAGGAGCAGACACTATTGTGGTAAGAAATCTTCTGTGGTTTAGCATTATTTTAATTTATGGCAAGTGTAGGAAGCCCTTGTGTCTTCACAGTGAAGGCAGTTTTCAAACTTTAAAGTTATACCTGCATCACATTGTGTCTTGGGGATTGCAGGTGTATCTTTTTTTTCCAACAAGATAATTTTTGGAATCTTGAGAGCTAGAAGTCTTGCTGCTGGTTTAGCAGACACTAGTACTGTGTAAGTATTGCCTTGGATCCTCTAATATGTAATGGAAATTCTGTTCTCAGATGATTGTTGCCTGTCAAGAAATCCAGATCATGTGAACTGTTCAATGTTGTGTCTTGTAGAAGGCATCACATTATACCTGTCATCTCCACAGAGATAGTGAATGGTTAAGAACAGAAAAGGTTGAATTACCCTTTTGTTTGAGAGCCGCAGCCACTATAGGGTAGAGTGGTAGTGTGCTTGACACTAAATTAGCTGTTCTAACAAAATATCTGTGTTTCTTGCTGTACTCAGTACACTTATGCATGAAGCCCTGACTGAACTCATGGTTTAAATGTCATTTCGGACCTCAGTTTCTATGAAGTAAGAAAAGGCAGCACACTCACTCTCTTTTTGTTTTAGTCTGTGGATAAGGAGATCCTGGAGAAACCAGTTGATAAGCAAGATGCCTACAGGATGCTGTCAAGGTCTGTAGTTTTATGTAAGATTCCAAATGTGTATATTAAACTATTATCAAAGGAGATGTACAGATTCCTTTATGTATATGAATGCCATGGATACAATTTTTTTGATAACTTTTAAATAGTGTAAACCAATTCTGCCACTGAAAAAGTTAGACCTACTTTTGTTACCTGTGGCTGCTTGCTCATGTCTCTTCACCTGAGGGAGCTGATCAGGGACATCATGAACCATTTTGTTTTCACATGGATTAATTTTTAGAATGACTTATGACAAGACTGTATGCTTCAGCTGGTACAGGATGGGGAAATAAGGAGAGAAATCATAATGCGAAGGAGGGCAGAACCATCATAGAAATGGTTTGAGGCTTGAGATTTAATGGAATAATCATAGAATCTCTTGGGTTGGAAGATACCTTAGAGATGACCTAGCTCCACTCCCCTTGCTGTGGACAGGCACACCTTTAACTAGATAAGGTTGCTCATAGCTCCATCCAACCCGGCCTTGAACACCTCCAGGGATGGGGTATTCACAACTTTTCTGGGCAACCTGTTCCAGTTCCTCACTACCTTCAGAGCAAAGAACTTCCTTCTAATATCTAATCTAAACCTACTCTTTTAGTTTGAATCTACTCCCCTTTCCTGTTACTACGTGCTCATTTGAAACGTCCCTCTCCATGTGTTATAGGCTCACTATAGTTAACTGAGGAGAAAAAAAATCTATTTCCATCAGTGTTCTCCATTTTTGGTGGACTGGTGGGTTTTTGGGGTTTCTGGTTTTTTCCTAAAAGAGCCTTTTCTCTACAAGCATTATTTGTTTTGTATTTGTTGTATTGTAGCACACTTTTTTTTGAAGAAACACTAGCTGAATAACTCTAGTCACCTCCTTTCTGAAGGATGAGATGTGAGGAATCTTCCAATCATAGTCATGTTCTATTGCAGAGTAGAGAAAGTGCACTGCTTGTTTCATCAGTTTATGCTATAACTCAGACATCTAAAGAGTGAATACAACTGGCTTGGTGGCTTTTGGAGTTTTGTTCTGTATGTCTATATAGATTTTTAAATTTTTTTGTTGTTGAATGTTTGATTCTTCATGGCACAATATAAACTTAAAAGTAGCTTTTTTAAAACAAGAAGTGCTGCCAGTCTGTGTTATTAGTAGGAGATTCACAAAGGAGTCTTGCCTGGCAAGAGATTTTTCACAACTCATTTTGCTTGAAATTATGCCAGGTAGTTCAAAAATTGTATTTTTTTTTCCAGAGCCTAGTCTGCTTCTCACACATGCAAATTTTGAGGGTTTTGTTTGTTGTAAGTTTAGTAGGTCAATCTCTTAATCACTGTTATAAAATACACTTAACATTTAGCTTTTCAGAACTCCAGGAAAAAATGCAGACAAGATAATACATCTTTGTATGTATCTGAGGTGTCAGATGAAAATTTTCGCACACTCTTTCATCTTAAAAATAAGTGTGGAATCTTACGGGGGACAGAAAGAGCTCAAGATGCTTCTGGTCACATCCAAAAATATCCTACCTAGTCATTATGAGGCTCTCTGCAGAGATTCATTTTCTTTTGCTATTTCTTATACTTCTATTGCTGCCACAGCAGATTAATGAAGTCCTCAAAACTAAGTGGCCACAGTGTGGCACTCCAGAGCCACTACAAGAGAGAGTGAGAGATAAGGGAATTTGAGATCTCTTCCTCTACTCTCTGGCTTGCCATGGTATCTCTGGAGACCAGTCTGGATGATATGAGAACACACGGTCTAGTTCCTTATCACTTGCTTAGTCTAAATTGCATAATCCAGCTATTTACTGCCAGCTTTCAGTGAAGATGGCTGTAAGAGCAGTGTTTACGCTGATTGGCCTTTTCTAATGCATTTGAAATAGTCACTTTCCTGATGTACAGTGAATAAACTGATACCATGGATTACTTTTCCAATACAGTACAAGTGATATTTTTGAGACTTGAAACGACTGGAGTTTTTGATAATGTTTTGTTTTGCCGATGTTTTTTCACTTCAATATAGGTGAAAAGAAAATGTATTTGTTTAGGAATCATGTCAGACCCACTGAGTGAAATGTCAATGTCTCAGGTTGTAGCAATGGAATCATTTAGAACATCTCATAAGATTGTTGCTTAATGCACGGTTTTTTTCCCTGACAGGTTGAATGGGAAAGAGCACAGTGTCTTCACAGGAGTGGCTATTATACATTGCTGCAGTAAAGGTACATGTTTTATTAAAATTCAGTATTTGCATTAGAAGTCATTATAATAATGACATGTGCAAGTGAAAAAAAAGAAAGAAAATGTTTCATATACAGTGTGAATTGGTTTTCTACTCAAGAATTACCTTATCAAAATATACATTAAAACCTTCTCACAAAAGCTGATCTTGCTGTATTCAGTTTTCACACAGGAAGGAGGATGACAACACACAGAAGGCTTTAGAAATACTGTCTTTGAAAGCTATGAGACTAATTCAAAGACAAGTGTAAATTGTGGGAATATTCCAAATGAAAGTAAAGTGAGGCACTACAAATGGGCTGAGCTGAATCTTATCCATATTAACTTGATTCCTGTGTGATTACACTGGCTTACACTGTGTGATTACACTTGATTATACTGGCTGATGAATGCAAATGGTTAATGCATCTGTAGTTACTTTATTTTCCAGTAAATAAGGGAAACTTCAGAGCCATTTTTAGGGCATGAGTGGGGTAATTATTTAATTCCTCAAACTATTAAGGAACTCCTTAACTGTAGGAAGCAACACATCAATGTTCTTTATCAGATAATTTATAGAGTAATCCAGTAGTTTTTATGGTAACTACCATTAATATAATTTGAGGAGTGTTTGGTGGGCATCATCTGATGATTATTCCAATATTCTCTTAGTAGAACTTTTGCACAGATCATGCCTCTGACAGTTCACCAAACATAGTCTTTCTGTAGATAAATTATTTACAGTTTTCAATCTTCTCCGGAGTGACTGCTCTTACTTCTTGTATAGCAGAAATAAAGTCAGTGATACAGTACTCTTGCTTATGTGCTAGTACAGTAGAAAGAGAACTGCTGCCAAAGAAATAAAACACATTAAAGAGTTCCTGGGATAAGTCCAGCAACAATAATAGTGCCTTTGATTGTTTACTCTGGGAACAAAGTTAGAGAGCACACAACTAGTACTGATGCTATAGCAGCACATCTCATTTGAAGTTGGCGAATTCAAGCCACTTCATATTCAGATGAATAAAAATACTGTAAATCTGCATTTTCTCCAAGTGATGCCATCAATGGAAGAATTTTCTAGAACACATTTTTAGTTTATCATTAAAATGCTTTTGTTAAGTAACTCATATTATGGATGACACTTTCATCTTGAGCTGATGGGGTGGTTTCTAACAGCACTGAAAGATGCAGTAATCTGTCTTCATATGCAACAATTTTGGTATTTCATCTGGTTCACCAAATGTTTGGGTTTTTCCCACACCAACACCATTAGAAGTTGTTTAGTATTCTTCCCTGAGTCTGTACTGTGGCTCTTTCATACTCCTCTTCAAGAATTTCTACTCCTACCAAGACAGTGGTAACAGAAGATGCTGACTTTGGTGTTTATAGGAAAGAACAGTCAGAACTGATAACAGATAATGTGCACACTCATTTGTGTGAGGCTGTTTCCTTTTTAATGTGTTTTGGAAAAGCCTTCATCTGGAATGATACCAGATCCAAAGTGTACCATGTGCAGCAGGGTCTATACCCAGGCATGGAGTACTTTATTGCATCTTCCCTCAACCACTTCTAGATACAGAAGTCTGAAATAATGTCATTTCTTGAGAGATGATAGGAAAATGACAGTGGTGGTGGTTATTGAAGGGATTAAGTCTGCAGTGCAGGTGCAGCTGCACATTCCCACTTTTGACAGCTACAAGTTGAACCATGATGTCATTAAGAGTTCTTTGACAACAGTCATAAATTTGGAGGGGTAGTCATAGCCTCCTTTGTACTCAGTGCTGTATGTGTGCCAACAGTCCATAAATAGTTCTGTATAAGCATTGTTAATTAAATAACACATCCCACACAGGGAGAGCATTCTGTTAGACCCAAGACAAGACTGCAGAGCTTGAAAATGCAAGGTTTTACTGTTTCGGGAAAGTTGAATCCACTAAAGAATGTTATTGGTCATTTCATTCATCTGTGTAGTATCTTTAATTTTTCCCAAGCAAAAGTGTCAAATGATTACTAGGTAAAACTTACATGTTATGCTCTTTAAATTACAAATCTTGTTTTTCCTCTTTTTTGTAGACAATCAACTAGAGATGGAAATCACTGATTTCTATGAAGAGACTAAAGTAAAATTTTCTGAGCTGTCTGAAGAGCTCTTATGGGAGTACATTGATAGCGGGGAACCAATGTAAGTAAGACCCTGATGCCATCACATGGCACCTGAGAATAGGCCTTAGTGTATTTTATTGTCACTAGCATAGAACATTTTTCTGGTGTTCAGTGAAATATTGCTGTGTGTATAATAAATGATAGAATGGGTGATGCAAGGTGAGTATTCTCTTGGTCTTGTCTAGAGCTGTCATTGGGAAAGTCAGCTGCCATTTTAGAACCCTAATGAATTTGAAAAGTGAAGACAAAATACTCTGGGTTACAGCAAGCACTCTTGCAATACACAATTACCTCTCAGTTAGCAGAGGCATTCAGGGATCTTCAGTATCTGAGACAATGGATAGTTCTTATTAAAAACAGGTGAAAAGAGTGAGTATTGAATAATCAGGGTATCATTGAACTTTATTGAAAGGAACTAAACTTGGTGTATATAGTCTATGAAAATCACACTGCTCTGATGCAAGAAACACCAATTTAATTTTCACTTAACCTTGTGATAAGTGAAAATACAGCTTATGCATGTTCCTAAATCATAATTCTTTTAGCTTGTGTTTCTGCTACCCTTGTAATATACTAGTTACTTTTATATACAGACAACATATACAAAGACAATATACTAGATATCAGTGATTCCACAGAAGAAACAGGATGAGAATAGAATGCCTAACTACTACTCCTGAGATGACTTTGACTAGACTGCTAAGAAAAGAGAGAAAAGTACTTATTTGAAGACAACAAGGAAATATTTGTGACTTCAAGGAATTTGCCTTTCCTTTGTGTTAGCTGAAGCCTAGTGAAGGCGTAGTTAGTACTACAGATTGCATATCAGATGATCTGAGGTGAACTTTAGTCTCTCTAATTTTGATTCTGGCCATGTAAGAATATAAATTGTGATGGTTTTTAAACTCATTTATGCTGTAAAATGATAGTTATGTTTTACTGGGTAAAGAGAAACCAGTGTAGACTTTGGATTGACTTCAGTGCTTACTTGTAAATGAGGTTTACTTCCTGAACATGTAAGCTTCTTTAAGGTTCTCAGCTTATTGAAGAGACTAATGCTAAATTGCACTATACAGAGAAGAATTTTCTGGCAAGACTAAGCTTGTAACAGAAATTCCTGGGTAGGTTTTTGAAAGGTG
This sequence comes from Neodrepanis coruscans, assembly GCA_013400695.1. Lineage (NCBI taxonomy): Eukaryota > Metazoa > Chordata > Aves > Passeriformes > Philepittidae > Neodrepanis > Neodrepanis coruscans. The sequence continues at coordinate 19,973 of VYZS01062129.1, forward strand.
ATCTCTAGCTTGCAGTGGATCATAAATAGTAGTTTGAAAGAGAAATGACCATGGATTTTTAGGAAGAATAACAGGTTGGAAATTATTTTGGAATATTCTGAATATTTCCTCTCGAAGAAAATATGCTTTGCTGCAACAGAATGGCTCATGAACAAGTAATTCTGTTCATTGTGCTAAACAGGGTGTCTGACAGCAAGGGTTTCTCAGGGACAAAAGGTTCAGAGAACATATTTCATTACTTTCTCAAGCAAAAGCCAATTGATCTTAGTGTATAAAATTAAGAGGATAGGAAGCATTTGTTCTGACTCTGCAAAGAAACTGCTAACTTTAGTGTCCTATAAATTTTGCAAAGCAGTAAGAAGTCACATAGTGCTTTTTTTTGTTGGTTATTTTTGTCCCCTCCTCCATAGCCACTCATACATGTTATGTGTTAATGTGAATACAGGTTTTTCTAAACACTGTATTGCAGTTCAATTGACTGTTTCTTTATTTTGGCGGGGGGGGATTTTTTAGTTTATTTTTTAATAGCAACTTAATGTTGTGGAATCATACAATTTCTTATTGATCACATGAAAAAAGAAAACTGAGTTGTGTTGTTGAGGATTAGATTGGATTCTTTTTATATCAAGGACACAATTGACATAGTATTTTAAGTCAGTCACTGGTGATACAGAGACTAATACTACAAATATATAGCTGACCTGAAGTATGCATAAATGATAAGGGAAAACCACTGTCTCGAGGTAGTCTGTGATGAGGCTACAAAAACCCTCAGAAATTTTGTCCACAGAAAGATGATGTTTCCTTTTATCTTCTATTCCTGTTCTTCTTTCTAACCTTTCTGCCTGTTGGCAGGGTATCTTTCTTTTTTTGGCTGTCTGTAGAAAGAAGGCTGGACGATAGTAATCCTAACTGTTTTGGGCTTGTGTAATGAGCAGACTTAGTTTCTGCCAGACTCTTTGACTCAGCTTTTTATTTTTTAATATTTCAGTTATGAACAAATTTCTCTCACAACTTCAAGTCTAAGGATCCGCTGTGGTTTTTGGTAGCTCTTCTGTTGATGGCAATGAAACCAAATTACAAAGTTCCAATGCCAGAACATAAAGTTCTGTAGAAATATAAATATGTGGTCAGTTGTGTTAATGTTCTTGCTGAGAGTATGATACCAGTGCTTTTGATGGTCACAATGTTTTTTGTCTCCCTAGGGGGCAGAATATGTATTTTGGCATATACCAAAGTGACTTCACCCTGTTGGTCTGTGACTTAATTTAGAAGTGAAAAGACCTTTTAGTCATTGTAATATTCCTAATTTAGTTGGTGTAAGTCTTAAGAATCTTACAAAAGAATAATTTAAACAATGACAAAGATATACAGTAGTGCTTAAAATGCAAGATAAAAGGAAAACTCCACTCCTCAGTTTGTAAGAATTAAAAAATCTCATTTTCTGGGATACTGACACCTCTGTTTCTTTTAAGAAACTATTAAAGAAGTATGGAAATAAGTTCTAAAAGTGTTTCTGATCAAATCTAAGATGAAAAATTTGCAATTATTCTTTGTGCAGTAACCTCTTCACAAGCAGTTTGCGTAATTCCATGCAACCTTGAATTAATAGATCTGAGAGAGACCTTTGGTTTCCAAGCTTGCTGATGCAGGCTTTCAGATTCTGCTGTTATGTAGCAAACATACTTTTAACTGCCTTTTTCCCTATATGTGAACCATAAAATTGTTTGGTCTATGGCAGCTTATTTGCCTGTGTACGTTTCCCTTCTACAATGTGGAATTTGCATAATTACACCTAAAGGCAAACAAGTTTACTTTCTGTGCACATACATTCCTGTGCCAAATTACTCGTATTACCATGACATTGAAGAGCACAGTGTTGTGAGCCACAACTCTACTCACAGATGGTTGTGCAAGAGTTGCATAGGGCTGACTGAAATGTAGTAGATTTTGTTTCAATAGGTTGTTCCTTTGCAAGAAAATCTGGTCTTTCTGATCTTCAGTTTAGATATTCCTATGACTGAGATCTGCAAGACAAATTCTACAGTCATTTAAGTTGTCTTCTTCATTGTGAGCTCCTTTGGGACCTAACGTATTCCTAAAGGCTTTTGTCCCTTCTGGAATAGAGTGAGGGCCATTATGTGTCTGAGTGACCCAGTGGTAGTGTTGGTCTTGGTGGCACTTGGGCTGCTACCTTTTTGGTAGCCAGGTCTTGGTGAACGCTGGGTAACCTGTGGCTCACCGGTCAGCTGGTGAACCTTGTGCTTGGGTGGCTGTGGCACTTGGGCTGTCTGAAGCATAAAGAACTTTGGCTACTCATCCTTAGGAGTAATACTGATCCTTATATTCATCTTGTAATTTATAAATTGAAGTGTTGAGCCTAGGTAGTAGATTTAATCTGCTTCTAACTCAAGTACACTAATCTTTATTCCAGCCTCTGCAGTTCTAGTTGATTATTTATGTTCTGGGTTACCTTTGCTCTTAATCCTATTTAGATACATGTTTTTTGCTTTCTCTTCCCCAGGGACAAGGCGGGTGGATATGGTATCCAGGCCCTTGGTGGAATGTTGGTTGAATATGTCCATGGAGACTTCTTGAATGTTGTGGGATTTCCTCTGAATCACTTCTGCAAAAAGCTAGCGGAATTGTACTATCCACCCTCTAAACATAACCTACAACGTAAAAAGTATGATTCTATCCCTTCTGTGGACACTTTTGAGAACCTAAGTGATGGAGAAAATGAATCTTCAAGTTTTGCAGAGCACAGAGGTGCTAGTAAGTTGGAAAGCAGTGGGATGCATTCCTTAGGAGCCATTTACACTTCTGAAAACAGTTCTGGTATCAGAACTGGTTTTACAATACCTTTGGAAAATCAAAATGGAGTGTCACAAAGTGCAACAAAACTTCCACCTAAAATTCTAGAGCTCACAGATGGTTTTAGAGCTTCAAAGGTAAGGAAAAAAAATAACTAATCATTACATTGCTGTCTGATATGATTGTTTCATTAGACTTCAGTATGGACCAGCTAATGTGACATACTGAGCTGGGGTAAGAATGTATTAATAATTAGTAGAAAAAGACCACTAAAGTTCTAGAGAGTCTAAGATAGCTGGAACTTCTTATGCAGTGCAAACACTGGGTATTTTTTGTATTTGCTTTTATTTGTTCTGTGAAATTTTAGTTACCCATTTGAAAGTTTTATCTCTGGAGTTCAGCAGTTTTTTACTGATCAGAAGAACACAACCATATGGAATTTTTATACTCTACAAAGAAAGTGTTTCATATGGTTACTTATCTGACTTAAACTGTGACAAGAGTTATATATATTTTCTAACTTTCCATGTTAGCATTAGAATTCTGTGGAAAATCTGAATTTTTTCATTGCCTTTTAAAAGTACTGGTTTTTAACAACCTGTTTCATGACGCAGATGTGTTTAACTGGTAATATCTGTGCTGTATCTGATGGTGGCATACTCATAAAAGCTCACAAACAAGATCACATGCTCTGTGTAGCAGCCAGTGTGATGAAAAATGTATAGCTGGAAATTTTAAGTATTCCCAGCTTTTCCACTCTCAGTTCCAGTATAGCGAAGACAATAATGAAGAAGGGAAAGAAGAAACGAACAAATGATGGTCTCCAAGTCCATTGTTTTAGGAAGAGGTGGAAAGAAGTGCCAAAGGGGCAGTGAAATGCAGACGTGGAACTAAAGATGTAATGCATTTGAGGGGTAATGGAGGGAAGCACACCAGACAGCGAACAATAGTTTTGCTGACACAGCTGAAAGTTGTGCTCAGCTCTGAAGGAAAATCGTAGTGTGGATCTGTGGGCGTGCTGCTTGCTGCTGAGAGGTTTGGAATAAAGTGGCTTTGAGATGGCTGTGTTTGTGAGCTTCTTGTCTATCCATGGGAAGTAAGTTTTGATGTATTTGAATGGATGAGATGATGCTTAGTATTTCTTTAAATCAAAATAAATATGGAGTCATCAGCAATTTTGTTGCACATTATGTGCATTCTTTACAGTGATGCTGAATTTTGTGCAGTGGAAGATGGTGGAAGCTAGAAATAAAGCAGAAGCTTTTCTTTCCCACTACTCCAGTGTAAAATCATAATATGAAGTGCTGAGATTCATATTGAACTAGATCATGGATCTTTCTATAATTAATTACTAGTTGCCATGAGCGCTTCCTGTGATCTGTCAAAACTCCATCTCTCCATTTGTAGAACAGGTATAAGCACATGAGTGTTTTTAGTTTCACAAAGCTCTCAAGTTTCTCATTCCTTTTGATCCTTGAGTGTTGCTTCAGTGAAATCTCCTGCAGGTGAAGATGTTGCTGACTGTTCTATTCTGAGCAGCAGCTGCTGAAAAACAGGAGAGGCATCAGGGTTAAGTCATACTTTCTCAAACTTACTATGTTCTGAATTTCCATTGTCTGACCTATACTCAGATCTTTTCAGTTTTTTCTTCATTTTTTTACTTGTTTTTGTACCCTCTTTGACCTGAGAATTACAGAATGGTAGAAAGTGATTTGAATCAGCCAAGTTTTTGACCCTATCTTCTCACTATTTTTTTCTTGCTCTAATAGTTTCCAGGTGGTATCAGCCCAAAGATGGGGCAGTTCTTGGGAGTCATATGGTTGTAAACTAGTTGCAGTTGGCTCAGTATTATGAAGGCCTCAATTATAATAAATCCTAGCTACATGTTTGTATTAGAATAACATAAACTGTAAAAAGAGGATTAATATAAAATATACAGACACACAATAGTAGACCTTCCTCTCAAAATTAATCTTTCTCCATTTGATTTTTGTTAAGCAGAATGTCAATCCATTTCCTTGATTATCTTAATTTTTAAGTGCATTATAGTTGCTGGCAAGAAATGGATTCTGCGATTGCTGTGTGCCTTCACTCTTGAGCAGTATATAAATTACTTGGGTTTAGGTGTTTCACCTCCTTTGGAATATTGAAACTGCAGAACTGAAAATTCATTTCAAATGGAGAGGTATATATTACCATGTCTCATTAACTTTCTGCTCTGGTTTGCTTAACATATCTTTACAAGTTCAGCTAAGGTTTTCAGCTTAGACTATTGCCTGTGGGATTTTTTTGTGTCAGGCCCTAGTTATTCTCTTGTCCCCATTCCATGGGGACGTGCACATGTCCTATTAAGTTGTGCATGTAGTGCACCTGTGCTGTGAAGTTCTGTTCTTTTTTTCCTTAATCTTAATAAAACAGACCCATATTACAGCAACTCAATCTGTTGCACTGTTTCGGTGGAGCATTCCAGTTCTGTATGCTTTGGGCAAATCAAATTTAATTTGAGCTTTTGGTATCGATTGGTTTCTACACTTAATGTTTGACCTTGTGGAACAGTCTTACAGATGGGGATATACTAGACAGCTGAATAAAGTGGTCTTCATGCAAAATCTGTAGGCTGCATCTTGAATATTCCAAGTTCCCTTCTCTCTCAAACACTGCTGCTAAAAATTCTGTTACTTGGCTAAAATACTGAAACCCCACGAGATGGAAAGAAGCAATTTTTAGTAATTTTGTTAAACTGCATTACACTTTAAGAACAGTTGCATGGAATAATTCTAGGCAGAAGGTATACTTGTTTCATGATTGCAGTCTTTTAAACACAACAGACTAACAATTCTGTTTACCTACATGTAGGCTCTGTTTGTAGCCTCTAAGCTCAAGATGTTTGATCTTCTGAAAGATAAAGGTCCAGTGAAGGCTGTGGATATTGCAAATGAGATTGGAACCTCTGTGTGTGGAACAGAAAGACTCCTTGATGCATGTGCTGCTCTTGGATTACTGGAGAAAACACCACAAGGTAACTAATCCTCTCTGCAACTGCATAAAGTACTGAAAGGCAGGACTAGAAGACATGCTTTGAAAGGTACAGGGTCTAACTTGTTATTGTGGGTAACTTGGATTTGAGGGAAAGGGGAATGGATGTTACTGCTTTGCTTTCATTATTAGTAGCTGGAATTGTTCCATGTTGGGGCAGGCTTTATGTAATGAAAAGATTCAGGTCTCCTTTGTGAACCTTTAAGTTGTGTTTTTTCTCTGGACTGACAGTACTGGCCAAATTTCTAAGAAAAGGTTGCATGGACAGTCCCAGGGGTGGTGTAATGGCTCAGGTGTGTCACCTGCACTTGGGTCATAAGAACTCTGCAGTGCTGCAGCCTGGGGAAAGAATGCCTGGAAAGTTGCCAGTGGAAAAAAACCTGGGAGTGCTGGTCACCAGCAGACATACATAACCCAGCAGCGTGCCCAGGTGGCCAAGAAGGCAAATGACCTCCTGGCCTGTACCAGGAAATAGTGTTGCCAGCAGGACCAGGGCAGTGACCATCCCCCTGTACTCAGCACTGCTGAGGCTGCACCTCAAATCCTGTGCTCAGTTTTGAGCCTGTCATAACAAGAAAGACATTGAGGTGCTGGAGTTTGTCTAGAGAAGAGCAACAGAGATGGTGGAAGGTCTGGATTGTAAGTCCTATGAGGAGCAGCTGAGGAAGCTGGGAAAGGGAGGGTTGGAGGAGACCCTGTCACTCACTACAACTCTCTGAAAGTAGGTTGTAGTAAGGTGGGAGTTGTTTTTTTCTCACAAGTAACAAGCAACAGAATAAGAGAAAAGGGCCTCAAATTGTGCCAGAGGAGGTTTAGATTGAATATTGGGAGAAATTTCTTCACAGAAAAAATGGTCAAGCATTGGAACAGGCTGCCTGGGGAAGTGGTTGAGTCACCACTCCTGGAGGTATTTAAAAGGCATGTAGATGTGGCACTCGAGGACATAGTTTAGTAGTGGAACTGACAGTGCTGGGTTAAAGGTTGACTTGATAACCAAAAGTCATTTCTGCCAAAGTGATTCTATGTTTTTATCTAAAATAATGGCCAAATTCCATTACCTGCAGTCAGTCTTCAGCATAGAATCATGAGCTCTGGAATGTCTCTCTTTCTGAACAACAACTTAAATTGTACTGGCCATAACTGGAACAGTTCTTTAAGATGTATGTAGGTGAGGGAGTCAGTATGAGGAATAACTTTTTCAGTCCACACTATATCTCTAAGTTTCTATATGCATCATTTACATACTAAGACTTGAAATGGTCAAATGCCAAGAAAAGGAAATAAAGGAGTCTTTAATTCTGCTAGAGGACAAGACAAATTAACAAGTCCTAAAGGCAAAACATACTAGTGAGCTTGAATTTAGGGAAGAAGCCATAATTTAAACAAAGATACAGACAAGAATGAGGACCTTCTAATACTCTGCCTTGAATATTGGGTGTCGGAGGTACTCTGGTTTCAAATAAAAAACAATAAATTAGTGTGTATCTATATTTTCTGGCATCTAAATTCTTTTTAAGAGCTAAGTACTTGCTCTTTTAAGAATGATAAGACTTTTTGAATTCTTTACTTTTTGTGCAAAATTTCTATTAATAGATCATAAGATCAAGGTTTACTGACTATTTAACAGCTATGCAGGAAAACATGCCTTCAGATTTTAAATTACAGTTTTAAAGTACTGAAACAAAGCTGGTTACAATTACTTTCTTCATTAAGGTTACAGTAATACAGACTCAACAGATACCTTCCTGACCTCAGATGGTGAATACTCCCTTCATGGCTACATTATCCACTCTAATGATCACCTTTGGCCTCTCTTCACAAACTTGGAGTTGGCTGTCAAAGAAGGCAGCAGGCAGAATCATCAGGTCTTTGGAAAAAAAACAGAGGATTTATTTAAGGTAATAAAACCTCTTATTAAAGCCATCTGTGAGGAGCCCAGAACTGATCTAGAGGAAAATGGTGACCAAGCTATGTGTAAGGAGGTTGATCAGTCTTGGAAATGGTAGAAACACAATGCAACTCACCAGTCCTAGGCTTCTGTTCACTTCAACTTTACACTATAAAGTGGTAGAGCAGTCTCAGGGAAATTTGACTGCTGACAAAAATTCTGTCTAAAGTGTTGCCCATCCTGCTGGCACAGAACAACCTCTAGGTCTGTTTAATTCTCATCTGTGTCCTTTTCATAACACCAGATTGTACCTTATCACACATGCACTTCTTCTGTATTGGATGCAAGTCGCTTGATGTGCATCCAGTTTAGGCTGTTCTGACATGTAATCAAAGCTGTTTTCTGTCAATGAAGTGGGAAAGGCATCTAATCTCTTTTATGAAGGTTTGTGGTTTTGTATATGCTTCAAGCTGCTGTATGTTGCTGGTAAAATTGTAGTCTTTTCCACAACTATTCCCATCTCTGTGGCATTCTTTTTTCCAATACCAGCCCAGGTGGATGTGTTCAGACTGAGAATCATTTAGGGTTATAATAGCCGAACTTGTCAATTACCCATCTGGTGTAGCAGGTGGAGAAGCATGAATGTTTATGCCTGTTTAAGGAGAGAGCTCATAGTGTCAGCAGGAGAACATGTCAGGACTTCATGTCTGACAGCAGCGCTGGCTTAAATTGTGTACTTCATAGTAGATCCCAAGTTTCCTAATTTGTATTTAGATGGTGATGAAGCCAGTCTCTTGAAGTCTTTTGGAGACTTAGGAACTTTGGAGTCTTAGGACTTTTGGAGGCTTTGTTAACCTGATGTTAGTACTTATATTCTGGAGGGCAGAAACCCCTTTAGGAATCATTCAGTGGGAGTTAAGACACTTTAGGATAGCTTCTGCAGTAGACACTTACATTAAACCACTTAATTTTTATACAAATTTATGTGAACTGGATCTCATCCTTTGTAAAACCACCTAGATTATAAACTTCACTTTACTTGAGTGATGCTTGTATCCAGTTCAGACCTTGGCTCCATATGCATACAGGATAGTATGTCTGAGCAGAAATATGTGGGCTGCCTATGGCACTATGCGCTCCACAGCCTGGAAATACTTGTATTCCACAGTAGCCAAAAAAAGTCATAACTAGTGAAATCTGTATGAAAGTGAGACATAAAGGGATTCATGTATATGTATCATGTAAATGGTAAATGCATGGGGTTTTGAATGCTTGCTTCTTAACTGATCCAAAAAAAAAGTATGAGCTTTAATGTTTGATTTATGTTATAGTCCAATTATCTGAATATTCTCCTATCGTGGGAGAAGAAACAATAGAATTAAATTAAAGCTATTTGTGAGTATATCAAGAAGGAACACATGAGGGGGTTTTTCAGTCTCTTATCTGCCCTTTCAAACATTTCAAAGCCTGGAGGCATCTATTAACAAATGTGTTAATAAATACATATGAAAGACACGCTATTTCTTTAAAAAGCACTTTCCAGATTACCTTTCTCCTGCTATGATGCCTCAGCTTCCATGGGTAGAAGAGTTGAATTTAACAGCCTCTGGGACTTGAGCAAGACCAGGTTCAAAATGGACAGTGAGACATTGCAAAAGATGTCTGATCAGAATTCTTGAGAGGATGGAAAAAATCTGCTTTTCATTACAGTAAAACAGCAAAGAGCTTGGATTAGCAACTATCCAGTGGCACTTTTAATTGATTTTTTAGAGTTCTGATGTTCATGGTGTGCATGTACTGCTTTAGTTGTACATAGTTTTAGTTAAATAATGAAAATAAACTTGAATTACCGTGTGGGTTTTTCCTTTTCAGGACTATTATCACAGCCAGGAGGTAAAGCAACGTTTTATGGCTGCTATGCACAGCATTGCTCACCTGACAGCAAGAGATGTGGCTACAGCATTTGATCTTTCACAGTTTAAAACTGCTTGTGATTTAGGAGGTATTGCTTGTAATTGAACTTGTATAAAAGTTGAAAGGAAAAGCTTGATTTCACTTCCACATCTTATTACTTAAAACGTGTATTTTATACTAGAATTGCAATGATAATATTAGTTATTGTTACTCTGCTTATATTGCAGTGTCAGAATAAAAGAACTGAGTGCAGCTAATTGAAAGAAGTTACCTAAATGGTATTCGAGTAGTTTGGAATAAGTAAATGTTTGTCTTGATGTGTTACACATGTGTGTAACACACGTGTGTAACGTATGTGACACGGCTCAACACAGAAAAGAAGATAGCTTGTGGCTCAGGTGATAGAGCATTGGGCTGGGAGTGCCATTTTAAGATGTGTTGTTGCTCTCTTTTGGCATGTCCAAGACTTTCAAAAGCAATTGAAGTAGTGAACCGTTCTTACTGGGGTGTCAGACTTGAAACACTGCACTGCTAGAACAAAAGGTTTGGATTCTTTTTTTAATTGGTTTGTTTTGTGTATTATTTTTATTATTAATATCTAAGATGCCCACCAAAAAGTTGAAGACCAATGGCACAACTGAAGAAACTCTTCTTGTTAGCATCCTTTTCTGCCCTGTGCTTGGAGCTCCAAAGAGGGAGTGTCATTACAACACAGGGAAAGGTCCACTGAAGAAAGAACACTTTGGTGCCTGGGGAGGTGGACAGCATTAACAAAATACTGGTGCAACCTTTGCCACTTCTGCAGATACTCCAAGACTTCCTGATCTTTATCCTTTATGCTGGAGAGTGTTTGTCAAACTTCATATATCAGTGCTTTGTAAATGCTAAACAGTTCTAGTGCTCTTCATTAGTGAATTAGGAGCCTTGCCTTTTCATTTACTTTTTTTTTTGCTACCAAGAAAAACCTTGAGGCACTGGCATCAAAGGTCATATTAGCAATTGTGTCAATAAGGAGTCATGCCTGCATTCCCCAAGCTTTAAACAAGTCCTATTGCCCGTGTTAATTATGGAGCTGACTGACTGCCTGTAGTTCTGATGTGATGTCTCTTATATACAGCCTTGTCCTTAAAAATGCCTGCAAATGCTGTGAGAAAATACTTTTTTGACTTTTTTAAACTTTTAACAGGTTGCACTGGAGCTCTGGCTTATGAATTAATACGAATATACCCAAACCTCAAGGTCACAGTATTTGACCTTCCAGAAGTCATTGCAAACACCTCTTACTTTCAGCCTTCAGGACAACATACAGCTCCAGTGACATTTGTATCAGGTAAATGTAGCACATGATCTGTTGTCTGATTTCTGTTATTTTGGAGCACGTAACAGACTCTTTTGCTGGTGTTCCAACCCCAAATATGTATCTTAGTAAAAGGCAGTGTAGGCTCCTCCAAGCTACAATGGGACATTGTACTTCTCAAGTCTGTGAAGATAAAAACAAGCCTGCTATGGTTAGAGAATGTGGATAAATAAGTATGAATTAGAAATTTTTTTGAGTAGCACTGGGAGAAGGGATTGCATGTTGTGTTCTCAGGCATTTAATTTCTAGAGAAGATCCACATGGCGGCTGCAAAGAATATTGTCTCCTTCCTTGCTTTAAGCTTGCTCTCCATTTTTGTTGCAGAATTCTTACCCATGATCTGATCTTCTCTTTAACTACATTTCCCTTATCTGCAAATCAGAGCATACCTGTACCTGTTTTTTCTTTTTACTTTCTTTACTTCTGCTGAAGCTCCTAGTTCCTCTGCAATATTTTAATTTCATTTTCTAGGAATGTACTCTGTGGTTTTTGTAGGAATGTACTAACTCTGCTTTCAAACAGGTGACTTCTTCAAGGATGATCTTCCAGAAGCAGATCTTTATATCCTTTCACGTGTTCTTCATGACTGGTCTGATGAAAAGATACATGTGCTGTTAAGCAAGATATCAGCTCTTTGCAGACCAGGTAAGTTTTTTTCATCTTGTGGAATTAAAGGCACATGTTAATGTGCCTTAGAGTAATCATAAGAAATTCATATTAAAAAAGCATAATTCCCCATTCAATCATAGTAGTCTTTGCTTGAACGTCTAGGCTTTTGCATGATGGTAATACCTACTAAGAAAAAGAAGGAAACAAAACTATATATAAATAAGCTTCAACTATAGTTGCAAGCTTCACATGCAACTGCATCATCTCCCCAATCTCTGCCATGCCCTGTCTTGCTTACTAATCCCTGTATGATCAAATACCTAAGGACACACTAATTTCTATACATAAAAATAAAGTTCCTTTAGGTTAATCAAGAAGCAGGAGTTTATTTTGCTGGCACTTTGCTATTTCAGTAGTGCCCAGAATACGGTCTACTGGCTGGAGTTCAGTACTGCTTTATGCACACGTACCATGAGAAATATACAGCCTCTGTGACTTTCTCCTACATTTGAACAGTAGAATTTCCTCTTGGAAGGGACCCTAACGATCAAGTCTAATTCTCTGGTTCTTGCAGAACTAAAACTAGATCATATTACTATGAGCATCATCCAAATGCTCCTTGAACTGTCAGGCTTGGTGCCATGACCACTTTCTGGGAAGCCTGTTCCAGTGCCCAACCATGCTCTCTTGATGAAGAACCTTTTCCTAATGTCCAAACTGAACTTCCCCTGATGCAGCTTCATTCTATTTCTTCTTGTCCTGTCGGTGGTCACCAGAGAGAGGAAATGAGCATCTCTCCCTCCACTACCCACCTTGAGGAAGTTGTAGATAGTGATGAGGTCATTCAGCCATTTTTTCTCTAGGCTGAACCAGCTGCACCTCATAAATTTTGCCCTTAAGGTGTTTTCGCATCTTGGTCACTCTCCTCTGGACACCCCCTAATAGTTTGATGTCCTTCCTACATCGAGGCACCCAAAACTGCACACAATACATGAGGTGAGGCTGCACCAGCACAGAGTGTGAATCACCTGTGTATTGACAGTACTGTGCATGATGCACCCCAGGACACAGTTGGACTGCCAGAGCACATTGACTACTACTCAGACAGTATTAAAGATTGAAGGAGAAGACAGAAAGCAGAAAAGCCTGACTACTAAGATCATCTGATTCCTTAATCCAGCTGTAGCCTTGAAATTTGTTTCAGAGAACATTGAAAATAATATCTAGGCCATAAAGTATAATCCTGATTATAAATTATGGAAGTAAGTTGTGGGTGACTGTCTTAATCTTCTTATACAAAGGTTGAGGTATGACAGTTGCTTGGTTCAAATGAAAGCAAGGCTGAGTTTGAGAGTCAGAGAGTGACATGAACTTTATCGAAGTGGAGACGGTGCTTTAAACTCTCCCTTCTATTAAATGATTGCTTCCTGGAAGAGATTACTGAAAGTTAAGTTCTTTCACTGATTTCCACTGAAGACAATTAAAATATTAGTCTAAGGAACCTCTATAACAAAACACTAACAAATTGAAGCTAAAAATACTTACGCTGAACCACTTTTGGTTGTTTTGGAAATGCAGGAAGTGCCTTGCTAGTGGCAGAAACTGTGCTTGATGAACAGAAGATGCACCCTTCTAGAGCTGTGCTACAGTCCCTCAGTATGACTGAAGGCAAACAGAGAAGTGGCTCAGAATATAAACAGCTGCTGGAGAAATACAGATTTACAGATGTACAAGTTAAGATCACAGGAAACTTACTAGATGCTGTTCTATCCTTCAAGAAGAGTCTGCCACTGTAGTGTGCCGAGAAAAAAAACTGGGATTTTCAGCCACTTGTGCAATATACCCATCATCAACCAATACATTGTCAGTTTAGGATCATTTTGATCCTTTATCTGAAGAAGAGATATTACAAAAAGTTGGACTGCAGCTTCTGCAAGAGTGAGTTCTGTGCATTCCAGAAAGTGTCTGGGGCAGGCTGAAACTCTTGTGTATGAAATACCATAATGTCCAGTTGTTTTGGTGAGCTGTTGTACTTCATTAAGCTTAGATTTGACATGTATTTTTAGCATATCAGGTTAAAACTACAACCTTGTATTAAGCCACATTAATACCTTAGTTTTCTTGGACCTTAAAGAGAATTTTCCCTGTGCAATGTATTCAGTGATTACTGCTCATTTTTATCAGAAATGAAGAAAACCCTAGTATTGTACTATCTGTCTGAATTTGGGGGTGTTAGTTGTCTTTTTCCCTTTTCTGTGAGACTTTACTCAGAAACATTTTAAGGATACCCTTTTTTAAGCACTTTTTCTGCAAGCAGGAGTGGAAACAGAATGAAACTCAAACATGATCCTACAGCAGCTAGAACATCACAAACTTCAGTAGCCTCTGAAAAGCTGCAGTTGAGAGTTGTTCCTGTTGTTTACTGTCACTTTTAGAGTTTTCTAGATGTGGTTGGATGGCTGTATATGCTTTGTCTCAGTACTTGAGATGCAATTTAGGATTTATGTATAAAACCTCTTATGGATATTAAAAAAAAAATTTCTTCATGCTACAGTCATTAATTGGAGAAGTACATGCCATATCCCATCTCTTGAAGTAATTTGTCACTAATGTCATCTCTCCTAATGTTTATTCTTTTCCTGGTACTTCACTGATATTTATTTTTTCTATTTAAAGTGTACTTTGTAGTGGAACCCTCTCTAGAAATTAAAGTTGCACCTTCAAACTAGCTTTCTTCTCTATCAGTTGTGAGTTTCTTGCCTGTCATAAGTATGTACAGCAATAATCCCAATAAGCCAGTGTGAAAGAGAATGTACCAATACTGACTCACCAACTTGAGCAAATTGGAGAGAGTTGATAAGCAAGGTCAAGAGTTGCATCTGCCTAGATGTTGCTTAATCAGGAGTTGCTTTGCTCTTTGAGCACTAAGTAAAGGAAAAGTGCCACATTGATTCAAATCATCAGAAGAAACATGCCTACTACTGAGTATTTCAGCTGTCCAAAATTAGGGCAATGTCAGACTTTTACCATATTGGGGCTTTTAATTCTTAGCAGGTTTTTAATAGAAATTTGACTGATTTTATCTGTACAGACATTGAAAGATGAGGCAAAAATTCAACAACTAAATAAATTTAAAATGTTTCTTTTCTGTGTTGATATGAAACTTGCCATTAGCTTAACAGGTTTGTATGTTGAAACTGATTCCAGCAGTCATGTTTTGTTTTTCATAATGCTGTCCTTTAAGCTGCTATAAGCTGTCTGAATCAGAAAGTTACAGGTGTGCCAGCTTTAGGATTGAAACTGTCACAGACTTTAAATATGTGCCTGTAAGTACTATGTGTCTGATTCAAATCTGAATGGAATATGCTTGGCTTACCACACAACCTCTG
>VYZS01062131.1:0-10778 GCA_013400695.1 Neodrepanis coruscans
TGTTATTCATCCCTATGGTATAGCGTTAAATATAAGTAGTATGATATGC
Organism: Neodrepanis coruscans; assembly: GCA_013400695.1. NCBI lineage: Eukaryota > Metazoa > Chordata > Aves > Passeriformes > Philepittidae > Neodrepanis > Neodrepanis coruscans. The sequence goes on from VYZS01062131.1 coordinate 50, forward strand.
AACCCAGTAAGTTTGGTAGAGACCAGACAAGAAGAGTTCTTGTCTACGCCTTTAAAGTGGGGAATGACGCCTTGGGGGTTTTCCACATATTTTGAGGAGATTAAATTTAATTGCATAGTTTAAATTATGGGCTCTCTCTCTCAGAAGCCTGTTCAGATGTTAGCATTCTGTATAGATAAGGAAGTAGCAAGACAAAACATAGGGCCAGTTCCTGGACCTGCTTGGAAAGAGAAGGGGCAAATCCTGAATGGGCACAGGAAACAAGGGGAGCTCTCATTGGGTACTTTAGGGACATAAGTGTTAGGTCAATTTGGGTTGGATGAAATGATGGGTGGTATCTAAGAAGTTTGTAAATATGGAGAGATTGTTATTCTTCTCCTCTTTGGATCACAAGACTTCACCTGTAAAGCTGTTCTTCCCTTCATCCCTATTAAATCTGTATTGTGTTTTAATTTTATTCTGATTTTAGACAACACTTGAGCTTTAATCCTAACTCAGTGCTTTAGAACACATGGCATCAGCTGTAACGATTTCCACATCTGTATAATTGGGTTAAATACAATTAACTTCCTCAAAGCAATGTTGGAAAGTTAAGCACTTGGAATAACATATGAGATGGAAGTTACTATAAATCTGTAACGTATTAATGTTATTAGTTATGATATTTTGGCAATTAAAATAGAAGTTTTTCTATACTTAGGCTTTTAATTATCAACAGAACATAAAGTATGATTTTCCTTTATGTGAAATACCCCAGAGAAAAGCTTAAATTTATATTTACTGTCCAACAGAAGGGACAAGTTGGCTTGTTAAAGGCAAATTGCATTAAGTGTAGAAACCCAACAAAAACATCAATTAAAGTGTTGGCCCTTATGGACTCAGCTTGATGTTGTTTACCAGTTGTGTGGGAACAATTATCTCCATGGATTATTGATTACATTCAACCCTCAGGCATCTGTAGGCCTCATAAAGCACTTTGTGGGTGCAAAAAGGGTAAATTTTGTTGGTTCTTTCAAGAGTTTTCTTGAATAATTTGAGAACGTATTAATCACCTTATAACAGCAGTTACCATTAGTAATCAGGCTAGATGAATAATTTGATTAATTAGAGATTCTTTTGGACATAAATAATGATATTAGGTAAACTAAAAATACAAGATACTGACACAAAGATCTAATTCATTTATATATAGGGAAAATAAATTGTAAATATGTTGGGACTGGTTGATGGAAATAGACAGGGATTGCCAGAGGGAAGGAAATTATTGTCTTTTTATTTCCACTGATGAATAGATGCAAAGTAACAGGATTTGAAGTAAACCACAAGGTCAGGGGAAACCCTTCTGTTTTGAATGCTACTATACTCATATAGGATTCTCTTTAATTATGAGAACCTTGGCTCCTGTTTTACAGGCAAGTCTTTTGTTTCCAGTTTGCTGCTATTGGGTCTTTATGGGTTTTCTCATACTCTCTTGGGAGAAGAGTATTCTCTGCATACGGATATACAGCTAATTTTTTGTAGCATGTCCATTAAGAATATTTAGCACTGGATTTTTCTCTGCCAACCACATACACTTTTTTCCTTTAATCTATTTAATCTATTTTTTTATTTTTATTTTTTGTTTTGCTCTTGTGGCAATTTGTACTACTCCAGTCTAGTCCAGAGGAGACAGGATTGTAAAATCTTAGTTCCAGCAACTCCTTCCAGGAGAGCTCTGGGGATCAAGACTGCCTAGGAACCCAACAAAACATATGTCATCTCACATCCTTGGCAGTTTAATGTCAATGGCAAGTTCCCTCCCATTTTTCAAATTGGCATTTTCCCCTTTCTCTTCAAAGGAATGTCAAGATGTGTTTGATACATGTGCCACTGCTCAGAAATGGGCCCAGCTGCGTTTTGCTGGTTATACAGATCTTACTGCAATCACCAAATGATTTGGAAATTAATGAGTATTAAACTGTGGTATAAATTGTACCTCTCAAAAAAAGCCCTATTTAACTGCAGATTGGGCACATCTATCTCTTAGTTTCTGCTACTTACAAAAAAAAAATCTCTTTATCTCACTCTGTAAACACAAACAGTATTAGTCATACTTTAGGTCAGTGGTTATACACCTCTGAAGAGAAGCAACATTTCAAAAGTTTATGGTTTGCTCTACAGAGCCAACAAGCCCTAGTTAACCTATATGAATGCAGGTCCCTTCTCATTCTCTGTGGTAACTCCTGCAAGTGATATAATTACAGAATAAAAAGGCAAAAGAGCATGGACAAAATTTGCATACCATTGCACAGTTGTGTTACCAAGTACAGGCCTAACAATTAAGAGAATAAAATTGGAGGATAATGAATAACAATAAAGCTAGATTTAGATCTAGAGTCTTAGGGTTTTTTTAACACAACTAATTTTGGGTGAACATGTTTTTGTTAGAGAAGACTGTACCTTGCATATTAGATTTCATTATTCCTATGTCAGAGAAATTAGTATCTGCAAACACATGTGTGTTTTTTTCTTAATTAACAGTTGCTGAAAATGTAAGCTGAATCCCTAATGTTGTATAAAGCACGTGATCAAAAAAATGTGTTTTGGGTGAATCCAGCTTTATAATATTGATACGTTTATGTTTTGAACCAGAAGCTCAAAGAATATGGATGAGACCCTATCCATGAGACAAATGTGTTCAGTGTATTTATGTTCCTGTAATTTCCAAACATTTGATATTTGATTTACTTTTATTTTTAAGAAAGAAACAGAAAGAATGGCAAGTTCTTATATGGTGTAGCTCTATACATTTGATAAATATTTATAGAATCATCAAGTTTGAAAAGATGTCTAAGATCATGAAGTCCAACCATTTATTCAGTCCTTCACTAAACTGTGTCCCTCAGTGACACATCTACATGTCTTTTAAACATCTCCAGGGATGGTGATTCTGTCACTTCCCTGGGCAGCCTGTTCCAAAACTTGACCATCCTTCCAGTGAAGAAATTTTTCCTGCTATCTAATATAAACCTCTTCTAGTGCAATTTGAGGTCATTTCCTCTCATTCTGTCACTTGTTACCTGGGAGAGGAGATCAAACCCCACCTCACTACAACCTGCTGTCAGGTAGCTGTAAAGAGCAAGAATGTTTCTCCCGAGCCTCATTTTGTCTGCCGTTTCATCCTGGTTGGGTGTTCTGTAACAGATTCTTGCCAGGATATCTGCCTTGTTGGCCTTCCCCCTGATTCTTACCCATACACACTCAACCCAAGTGTCACTGCCATCAGGCTCTGGACAATCAAAGTACTCTGTGACCTACAGGGCCACCCCACTGCCTCTCCTTTTTGCCTGTTTCTTCTGAAGAGCTTGTTGCATGTCTCCAATTATGTGAGTCATTCTACCATGTCCCCATGATGACAACTATGTCATAATTTTCCTGTTGCACCATGGCTTGCAGTTCTTCCTGTTGGTTGCCCTTGATGTGGACATTGGTGTGGATACACCTCAGTTGGGCTATTGACCTCACTACCTTTTTTGGTGGAGAAGCTGTAATTCCTACATGACCATTCTCATGTGCTTTTGTGGCTTCTAACACGTCAATAACCCTTGGATCCTTGCTGCCACATGGATCTCCCTCCCCTACCTCCACTTAGACAAAAGACTGAAGAATTCAGTAGCACAACATGCCCCAAACAGAGGTGTGCGACCTCCAGGCTTATCTCTAGTGATCTTGATTTTATTCCCTTCCCTCCTTATTGCTAATAGAAACATGGAAAATTATATTTTACAAACAACTGGCAACAGAGGAAGAAAAACCTTTATGAGGATGGAGATTTACAGGAGAATGTTATCATGTCCTCTGATAAACTTTCCTAAAGCTGTGTGAGAGAGAGGCACTTGGGCTTTTCTTCTGGCTGTTGACATTATATCATAGCAGTGAAATTCCTGGAAGGTACTAAATTCCTTGTCATACACTAAAGTAATGGGAGGCAGTAGTTTATACTTACATTGCCATCACTATTATCTTAATATAGAAGGAGGAAAGAGATCAATAAATAATAATGGAGTAAGTACTTTCAATCCTGCTCCAGTAAAAATCTCAATAGGAATAAGGAAAGGTGCTGCTCTGTGACCTCTTGGCTGGCACAGGCAGGACTGCAATGTGGCGGGGATTGCAGCTCCAGCCAGGTCCCATGGCTGAGCCTGAGCTGAAAGTGTCTCCCAGGACCATGGGCTAGCCCAGTTGGCACTGTCAGTCATGTGCAAATGGGTGTCACTTAAGCAGCAGATGCTGAATGTCTGCAAAGCGAGTTTTACAGGAGGACTACCAGTCTGGAGACTAAGAGGAATAATGGAAATCTTATGACTACCTGGCATCACAATGAGCTGAAATTTATCCTGAGATCAGGACAGCTAGTGAAAGGTTTTTGTAGTCCAGCATCTTGGGTCTAGGGATAGCTTATAGCATCTGTCCAGAGAGGAGTGTAAAAGCAGGGCATGTGTATAGGGTACCTCTTCAGAGGTGTGTGACACTGAGGCTTGCTTAAACCAGGGGTGGATATTTCTTTACACTGCAAGCTGTAAAGCAAAGAACAAAAGTGTTATAGTGCGTGGGAGGAAAAAGAAGCATGCCAGTGCTGAGAGAACCATGACTCTTCATGCAGCCTGAATTGTTCTTTGGCTAGAGGGATTTTTAAAAGTGTATGTTTTCCATGTACCTTTTCAGTGCAATTTCCTAAATTAATTGATATTTTTCTCCATGAGGATATACTACCTATGTTTGCCGTCTCAGAAGCTGTGCACCTGTCAGACCTTCTACTTGTTATCTAGCATGTGTTTCCATACTCCATTTTTTTGCAGATTTAGGTTTGAATTCATGAGAAGATGAAGTGTCCTCCGTTATCTATTCCTTCTTCCCTGTAAAAGTCAGGCTGTTAGCAAGTGTGGGGGCAGTACATCTCAATTGCATCCTGCCACGGCCCTGATAAATTCAGCAGTGTGTGAAAGTGAAGTGGTTGGCAAACCTCTAAGATAAGTAAGATAAATGCTGTGCCATTTTCCAGTGAAGAGCTTCATAAAACTTGAAGTCGCCCGGGCTGTGATTTGGGCCTCTTTCTCAGAGAGCTGCTGTATTTTCCCACCTGCTGTGTAAGGGCAAGACTTATTTGTGAAACTTGAGAGTTTGGGGAAGGGAGATAGCAGATCACATAGTGCAAATTGTAAAAGCAGTAAGAGTCCTGCTAGTAGACATTACTGTTACAAGTGGTGGTAAACCTGGCTTAATCTATCTCTTTTGAGGATATGAGCTTTTCAGAGAAGTCTTGAGGCAGCTACAGGTAGCATAAATCTCATTTTGACTCAAACTCTCTGCAGAAAAACCTTTGCAATTGTTGGATCTGGCACTGCTATGTCAGGACAAAGAAAAAAAGGAAATCAGCAGTTGGCATCTTCACCAGGCATTTCTGCTTGTGCCTGTCAAGTTCCATGTTCTTCAAATTATTCAAGGAGGGAACAGAGTATAGAAAGATTTTTTTTTCCCAAGGTAATATGTGAGGGTGGGCTTGCCCTGGTATTGGGATGTCCACACAGACATTATCCCAGGCAAATACTTTGTTATCAGGGTTGAGAATACTGGGAACTTAAGCCAAGACTTAGTGTCTTCAATTTTGACAGTATAACTTAGTATTGAGTTGTAGATGCCTGCAAGCCTGGGTTGGTATCAGGTATACTAGTAAAAGTGAAGCTAGTATTTATAGGTAGGACAGCTGTGGCTGCCCCAGTTTACACAGCATGGCAGAAAAAACAATTTTCATGTTTGCCTGCCTCATTCTATGCCATATATTTATGCTACATTATGCTCTCTATGCTATCCTATGCTGTCTATGCTGTGCTATGCTATGCTGCCTATTCTTGATACACTCCTCCCACCTCAAGGTACTGTGAATGAGACTCTGCCATTTTCTGAATCACAGAGGTAGGATAGCATAGAGAAGATGAAGATCTGATCTCTTCAATCCACAGTACCGCAGCAGGTAGACAATTTAATTCCATAAGGCTGCCAATATTTTCACAGACACTAAGTTTTACATGAGGAGGTGAAGAAAATTAATTAAACTGAAGCAGAGCACTGAAAGTGGGCAGAAGATACATTATTTTGTGTTTATTACAACTGTTCAGGCAGTGTTTTAAACAAATCATGCCCTCTTTGCCAGATAGATTTTTGGTAAATGCTTTATCTGCTGGTCTGTGTAATTTTAACATTTCATTTTGTAACACACATTGTTGTATAACAAAATTGTAACAGCATCTCAATGAAAAGCTGCCAGCTTCTTCTTGCAATGGTTTGAGCTCCAATTCATTTGAAAGAAAAAAAACCAATTCAAAGTTATATTGATTGATGCCCTTCAGCTACAAAATACAGTGAATAAATGCGCAGAGGATTGTTTCTATTTTCTTCTTTTTCTTGGGACATCACGAGACGACCAATATGATCAAAAGTGAAGCCTTTATTTCTTGAGCATCAGACATGTTTCCTATCCTAATACTATCTCTAACTTGCTTACAGCTTCTAATTTTATCACTATTGGCAGAGAGTTCTTACACTATCACCATTGGTTAATAAACTTATGAGCACACTTCTACAGACTCTAATTGGCTACATCTCTTTTACAGCAACACAGGCTTGTGTTCGGCTTGTTTTCTTCTTTGTTTAAGTTTCTCTTGCTTATACCAAGGTCAAACTATGTTTCCTTTGCAAGCTTTCTCATGAGAACAGCCAGGTCGAATTGTCTTAGCATATCTCTGTATTCTTTTCCCATGAGAACAAGCCAGGCTGTAGGCCTGCTCTCTCCTCAAAAGCTGAGTTGTGCAAGGGGGCCTATTGCCCTCCAAAAATCCTATAACTCTGAAAATTCCAAACAACAAAATATGTAAAGACTCATGATTCTCTTCTTTTACTATTGAATTTCTGGAAATATGAGGTAAAGTACATTAGCTAGCATGTTGGGTAAAGACCATAAAAGTGTCATTTCCCTGTGTAATGGTTTGGCTTAAAAACCGCAGGGGAAGACTAAGAAAAAATAACTCTTTCTCCTATGCCCACGTTTGGCTGGGAGGAGTAGCCAGGTTACCAAGGTTACCCCCTGCCTGGGGTTTTCCCATCAGCCTGGGAGACCCACAAGGAATGCTGGGAAGGGGCTGGGATTTTAATCTGTGGGACAGAGCACTGGCCCTCCCTCTTCCCCCGGGACTCTGAAGCTGAAGGCAGGGCGTCTCTACTCAGCATGGCTTTGAAGACTTTCCCCCTCCCCCGCCGGACTTTTGCTGCCTGCTGTCCCTTCCTCCATGGAGTTCCCTGAGGTCGCTACTGCTTTTCATCTTCCCCAGCCTGAGAGGATCCCTTTTGGGAGGACTTCTTCACAGACACACTGCCTCTGGAAGGACTGCCGCCTTCGTTTCCACAGATACATTTTATTTTATTTTTTGGGGGGTTTGTGGGTGCCAGCCTCTGGGTTGTTAGTTTGTTTCTTTTTTTTTTTTTCCTTTTCCCCACGGTGAGGGCGGGGGGTGGGGCTGCTTTGCCCAGGGGGCACGGTGTAACCTCTAGTCTTTCCCCTTTTCCCTTCTCGAGTGACACATAGTCGGTGCAGGGGGGTGGGGACCATCTTGTCCGGGGTAGGGGGTAACCTATATTCCCTTCCCCCTTTCCTTCTCAGGTTACAGTGTGGGGGGTGTGTGTGTGTGTGTGTGTGTCTGTCAGAGGGAGTCCCGGCTGGTCATAATTGGGCAATTACCCCCATTTATTCCCCCATATATCTACCCTTTAATAAATTGCTGCCTTCCCTATCTGTCTCTTGTCCATTGATAAACCTAATATTGTCCAAAACCAGGACACCCTGGTACTATAGAAAGTGCCTCCTGAATGTGAACAAATGCTTGCTTTTTCCAGCTGTGATCTGTGTTTTAATTTTACTGGCATGATATTATGCTATCCTTTGCACTAGCTGTTTACACATTCCTGAAACAAAGAAACATCAACCAGGTTTCCTTTTCTTCTACTTACTAAGAGAAATAAAACCTTCTGTCACTCTCTGAGTTGCACAGGCATTTCCCAGTCTTGTTTTCCAAAGAAGCTGTCAGAAGCACACAGAACCTGTTGTCAGGTCACTTATATTTAAACTGTGGTTGATTTTGGAGCCCCTAGCTGATATCAAGACTCTATAAATCTAGGCAATGTATAGCCATGCTGTAGAAAACAATTTTTATCTAATGATTGGACAGAGTTAGCAGCAAATACAGCATTACAGGGGCATGCTATATCCCACTATCAGCTAGCCCTGTGAGGAATCACTGTCGCATGGGATAAGGCTTCCTCTATTATGCAGTGAGAATAGTTTCATATCTCCATGTCATAAGAGCCCTTCTGAGAAGACTTTGCCTGGCACAATTGGAGGCATTACCCATGGCTCTGGGACATTGCAGTGAAGACAAAATGAAGCATCAAATAGTAGTATTTGGCATGTGCAGTAAGTAGTGATAAAGGCCAGAAATTTTTGAGGAGCAAAGGACGTGTATCCAGACATGGTAAAAAAGCAGAGGAGAACATTGTCCCGAGTACCTTCTTCATATGTGTCCTCTGAATGGGATAAGGAGTTAGTCTTTCTTGGTAGTAGTGTCAGAAGGAATTCACCATGTCTTACAGTGACAAACCAATAGGTCATGTCCTCAACAGACCTGTTTGGGTGGATGAGTAACAGTTTGCAGCATTTTGAACAAGGACAAATAGGAAAAGTACCATCTTTCATTATGAGCAAAGACTGTGCCTGAGTAATTATGTTGAGGAAATTGTATTATAGTGGAGTTATTTCATCAAGGCTTCTTCACTGTACCAGATCCCATCTGCTTTTCCCTACCATATTTGCCTTTTGAAGGTGTGTTTCTGCAACTGTAATCCAGTTTGCCATATGAGTGTTGTAAAATAGAAACCGTGATATGTTTATTTCAGTGTTTGATAGAACTAGATTTTTTTCTTGGAGATGAAGATGCTAGCTTTCATAGCTAGATCTGACCTAAAATCCATGAAGGTCAGAGATAGCCCTTTTGAGTTTCCATTTCAAACTACATATTTCACCAGCTGTGGCATAGCATATATATTTTCTTTTATTCTATAAAAGAAAAAGAACAATGAATGAAATATTTTTTGCTGGTTAAGTCTGACCTTGGTAGTAATTCACAAGTATTGAGTGTAGTTACACATCTGCATAGGCAGATTGTTTAAAACTATAGCCATTAAGGAAAATATATCTCAAAAAGAAACTATGCACTAAAACACTATGGTAAGACACATGGAAAATAATAAGTTTTAAAAAAATTCCCACCAGAAACAGGGAATTTCTTCATGAATGGTGGTTTTTGCCTGTGTCCAAGCTTATAAAAAATAAGTGGCCGTACAGTTGTGCTGTACTGTATATCATCTAAAAGGCAATTTTCCTTTAATTTTCAGGAAAGATTCATTTGATTGATTACACTGCTTTTTGCTTGCATTTTACCTGTACAGATTGATGACTACCATACTATAGATGTACTATCTGAGCAAACAGACTAAATTGGCTATCATTTTATTTATGGGGCACCTTCAAGGGATATTTACATTCTTTATATAATATTTACATTCTGATACACTTGGTTAAGGAAAATGGCTTTCCTTCAGGATGTTTACTTGTTTGTGTGGTTTGGCAAACATGATTTCACTAAACAAGGAATAATTTTGTTTGCCTCAGGTTGGTTCATTTACCAGTCAAAAGAATACCTTTCCTCACATGAAAGGATGCCTTTATAGGTAGGAGGTGAGCCAGGGAAGGACGTATTTCTGAACACCCTACTAGACATCACCTGTTTCATCAATCACCTAAGAACTTCTAGGAATCTAAAGCTTCATGATTTAATTTCCCAATGATGAAAGAAAGGCTTAATTAATCGACTAAAGTTGAAAGCTGGAGTCAAGCAAAGAAATCATGTGGCTGCAAGCTAGGTAAAGTAATAGTTTCAAGCCAAGTGGTGGTTTTAAACCAAGGGAGGGTAGGTTTAGATTAGATATTAGGAAAAAATGCTTTATTGTGGTGGTGGTGAGGCACTGGAATAGGTTGCACAGAAAAGCTGTGGATGTCTCATGCCTGGAAGTATATAAAGCCAGGTTACACAGGGCTTTGGGTGACCTGGTCTACTGAAAGATGTCCATGCCCACGGCACAGTGTTAGAATTAGTTGATTTTAAGATCTCTTCTAACCCAAACCATTCAATGGTCGTACAATTTGGTGATGACCCAGGTTTTGCTGGTGTGTGTGTTGTACATGCACTGAGGATGCAGACTGGAGCAAANTTTGTGGGGGGGGTGGGGGGGGGGGTGGGGAGAGATGGGTGGGAGATGAAAGGGACCTGGTTGGTTTATTTGTTATGTATAGTTTTTGTTGCTGTTTTTATTTGGTTTTTATTTCCTTATTTTTAAGGTGGGAAGGTCACTCAAGGAATACAAAAAGCAGCTACCAAGAGGGGGTCTTACCCTGTAGGAAAGCATTCAGCATCAATACTTGTTTTATTTTTAGGTTATGAGTGTAGTCAATGTGTTTAACCTCGAAGGAAAAGTTTTTTAGGTTCTATGTCACTGATGCTGAATCAGGCTTAATCCTTACACTTCAAGAGACACTGAAATGAGGCTTTCCTTTGTATTTTGACAGCTATAAGTGATAAATGAT
>VYZS01062131.1:24013-36092 GCA_013400695.1 Neodrepanis coruscans
GCCACAGGAATACCCTGGCATGGTCACCCTGCTAGATCAGGTTGGTAGAAGTCACTAGTCCAGCTGTGAGCTGTGTGGGGCTAAAAGAACCCTTACCATTGGCAAGAATTCAAAGACTGACCACTTGCCTTTCAGAATGTTTTGCATCTTAGCTTTATGTGGTAAACTACGTGTTGCACTGAGAACATTCCCTCACTGTCAGTGTGCCTTCCTGTCCACAGCGGTTCCAGACTGGAAGAGAATGATCCAGAGATACTTCTCTTGCTGTGCCAAAAAAAATGTGTCCAGTAGCTGTGAATAGTGTGGCTCTTCTGACAGCACTTGAGTTGCTCTCAGCCTCAGCACTGAGGATACCTTTGTTGGCGACAAAAGTACGTGTGTTCCTTCTTTAAATAATTGGTGTTGAAGCCATTATCCAATGGTTTCATGGTCAATATTGTGTGATCTCAACTGGCAGAAGGTAAGTACTAACATCTACAGTCTAATTGGGAAAAAATGCTTGAAGTTTCTTTCCAGTGATAAGGAGAGCATGCCAACCTACATGTCCTCAGATGGTGTAAGTGCACTCTCCGTGTTTGGTCATAGTGCCATGGGGTTGTATATGGATAAAAGTAATCTGCCTAATGACAAGGTGATAAGTTGTTCCTTTTGTTTTCTGCCTATAGTAAGTGCTGTACAAAGAAGACGGAAACTTACAGTTCTGTCAAGAAAATTTTACAAAAATAAAACCCTGTAATGATGATCAAGAAGAGAAGCAGAATGTTTTATGTGATTTCACATACTTGTTTGAATGGAGCACATCCAGATGATTTCAAAGACAGCTAAAACTTCTCTTCAATACCTATCAGCAGATGTGTTCCTGATGTATACACATGTGAAGGGTTTCATGAAAGACTATATTTTTAACTCCAGATAACTCTGGTGGCTTCTTCAGTGTTCCACCAACACCATTCTTAGTCTTCAGTAATGATAATAGTGGTTAAACTAGTAGCTTTCTGTGGTCTCTTTATATATTTTCCTCATGTCATACCTTTTTTGTACTCTCTTCAGATAGTTTTTTTTTTTTTTTCTAGAGTACCTCATCAGATTTCCTTGTCAGTACAAAAAACGAGGAAATGATTTTGTAAACAACGTGTAATACAAGAAAACATTTGACTTATTCTCTAGTGAAAAGAGAAGCTGTAGGAAAGAAGAGGCACAGAGTGGATGTTTTGGTCCTAGAATGAAAGCTGAAAGGTCTATGTAACATACTCTGTGCATAACCTCAATGGTGTCTAAGGACTTAAAACCTCACACAGAGCAGGGCAGTGTCTAGAGCTACCCAGCAATAGACACTAGGAAGGGCGGAGTCAAAACACATAACCATCTCCAGATGAAAGAATCTAAAGCAAATGCTTCAGAGAAGCACCTTTATTCTCTCTAGCTGCAAAATATATTCTTGAACTTATGATACTCTAAGTACTTTACTGAAGAACCAAAATTCATTCAAGCAGATAACAGATGTCCCAGTGGATAACCCAATGCCTTATATACAACAGTTTATATTCTGATACCCATGGAGCCAGAGACCTGGGCTCAAGTCATTCTTTGCCTTCAGGGAACTCTGTTATAGCCTCTCTCACAATGGATGACCTTCACCCTGCCTGAGATTGCAGAAGGCTGAATGAACAAATCTCTTGTTTCTCCTTGTTTTTTCTCTGTTTTCAGAACTCGATATAGAAAGTGGTGCTATCCAAAGGTTTGGGTTCTGTCCTGGATCAGTGAGCATGAACATTTCCAGGATTCAGAGGACCTAGGCCATTCTCTTGCTGAGCAGAATCTGTATTTCATTCAATTTTGCACAAGAAGTCTTGTCTTATATGTCTTATATGTCAAGGCAGTCATATTGCTTATATGATTCAGCAGTCATATTTTAAGGGAATGCACAATTTTCATGATGATTTTAGACTGTAAAAACAATTCTCAACTAAGTTAGGAAGTTAAAAAAAAGAAGAGAAGGACAAGATATCATGCACTCTGTTTCTGTATTTCCTTCTGCTTTAACTAGATGTACTTCACACGAATTCTGTGACTCCTTTTTTTAAGCTGATTAATTCCTAGATATCATACAGGAACTGGATTTTTAACTTGTATTTGCAATCAGTATTTTCATATATGGATGACTCAGTAGCTCTAGTGTGGAGGAAAAACAGAACTGAGAGGAAGGTACATTTCCCACAGGGTGGGTCATCACTGACGGCAAATGTAGTCTTATTATTCTTTTCTTACCACATTTCCTGTGGAGGAAAACTAGAGTGAGATTTGCTCTAAAGTATTTCAGTATGTGTCTTATTTATTCAACTGGAACAGTAAGAAAAAAAACAGAATAAACCAAAATTCCTCACTTTGTCCCTTCGCATCATGACTTTGATGTTGTCTTTATTCTACAACTTTCATGTGGCTTCTACTGGGACTGACCACAGCAAAGAAGCGAAAACAGGATTTTTTTTTTTTTTTTACAAATAAGAAACATTGCTTAATGCTGTCAACAGGTCTGCTATATGAAAGATTCACTTTTTTTTTTTTTTTTTTTTTTTTTTTTTTTTTTTTTTACCACAATTGCAGATTCTGCCTCCCTCTCAAAAATGTCCCAGTTCTGGGCATTGAATGGCAAATGTTGTATGGCAGCCATAGGCTCCCTGACAATTTAGATCAGAGCAAATATTCAGTGATTCTAACTTAGTACACTGAAGTAGCTGATGTTTTGGACAGAAAAGCTGCCAGTAGGATCAAGCATCATGGTCTGGCTTCTTGTTGTCTTGGAAAGCAGAACGGTCCCATGTTGACCAGGAAAGCAAGTTCTGATAGGCTCTGGAATAGGTTTAGGAAAGAGCTGCCAGCTCTAGAGGAGATTTGTAAGAGCCATAGCCAAATTAGTTATTAGAGGAACGAGATCCTTGGGATTTGCTCTGAGACCCTCTTACCTCCAAGTATCTTAAATCACTGAGATAAACTAGTCTATTAAACAGCTGCAGTAGCTTGGTATGTTGGGTTAACCCTGACTAGATGTCAGGTGCCCACCAAGGCCACTCTGTCAAACTCCTCCATATTTGGCAGGGGAGAGAAAATAAAACAAAAGGCTTATGGGTCGAGACAGGAGCTGGGAGAGATCCCTCACCAATTACTGTCGTAGGCAAAACAGGCACAACCTGGGAAAATTACTTATTACCAATCAACTCAGAGTAGGATAATGGAAATAAAACAAATCTTAAAAGCACCTTCTCCCACCACCCCCCTTCTTTCTCGGCTTAACTTCACTCCTGAATTCTCTACCTTCTTTCCCCTCAGCAACAAAGGGGAATGGGGAAGGGGATCTGTGGCTGGTGCATTACACATTGCTCCTTCTTCCTCACTGGGAGGACTCTTCACATTCTTGCCCCTACTTCCATGGAAGACAGTCCTCCATGAACTTCTACATGGGCTGCAGTTCTTCAAAATCTGCTCCAGCATGGATCCCTTCCAGGAATGCAATCCTTTAGGAACAGACTGCTCCAGCGTGGGTCCTTGCAGGGTCACAAGTCCTGCCAGCAAGCCTGCTCCAGCGTGGGCTCCTGTCTCTGCAGGGCCACAGGTCCTGCAAGGATCCTGCTCCAGCATGGGCTTCCCATGGGGTCATGGCCTCCTTTAGGCCACCTGCTCCAGGATGAGGTCCTCCAGGGGCTGTAGGTGGGTATCTGCTCCACTGTGGGCCTTCATGGTCTGCAGAGGGACAGACTGCTTCACCACGGTCTGCACCATGATGTGATACACCGAAATTGTTAATTTCTCACAGAAGCTCACCCCTGAACATGCCTGCTAATTTGGACTGACTGGAACTTGAAATAAGATAAGGTGGTATAATTGTCTAGTCATTCCAGGAGAAGAATGTATCCATGAGCCTGAAGAGACTCTCACCACTCTCTCTTCTTTCGTGAGAAGACCATGAAAAGAGGATCAAGGAGCGGTGATATTTTTTCTATGTAACCTGTCTCTCTGTCTCTCTCTTCCTCTCCCCCCTTCTCTCTCTCTTTCTTATCTCTTTCTATCTCTCTCTACCTCATATTTACTGTTAAATAAAAATCCATACTATTGACTTCAGAAAATAGTCTCATTTGCAGCTTAATTTGGGCAGAGGCATCTTTCTAATAATTTAAAGAACCTGATCATAACACATGGGCTGTGGGGGAATCTCTGCTCCAGTGCCTGGAGCACCTCCTTCTCCACCTTCTTCACTGAGCTCGGAGTCTGCAGGGCTTTTTCTTGCACAGACTCTCACTCCTCTCTCTAGCCGCAGCTGATGTTGTGCAGGTGTTTTTTTTCACCCTTCTAAAATCTGTTATGTCAGAGGCACCACTACTATTAGTGACAGGCTGGCTGGTGGCTAGTGGTGGCTGTGTCTTGGTCTTGGGACCAGCTGACATTGGCTCTGTTGGACAAGGGGAAGGCTTCTGGCATCTTCTCACAGAAGCCACCCCTGTAGAAAAACCATGTCAGGCAAACAGAGTATATGAAGTTTCAGTGGATATAAATACTTTATGGTTAAATACAGCAGGACAGTGCCAGGAGATGAATCATACAGAGCTTAATACAATCAGAAAATTATATCCATTGAACACACTTTCTGGCCAACTCAACCATTAACAGTTAATCTATAAATGCACTGACCTGAATGCTGAATCTAAACAAAATGCAGCAGGTGAAACACATTACTTTATGGGATTATTATAGTCCTAAATCTAATACCATGGAGCCCAAACTCCAAGATTTTTTCCCTTAGAGATTTGCTTTTGGAGGAAAAGGGTTCCACAACACTGACCGAAGGTAAGACATCAAGTACACTGATCACACCAGCTACTGAAAATAATTATGATCTACAGCTGTCATGATGACAGCATACTTCCTTCATTGTTTGTTTTAACTCAGACAGATAGGGTCATAGAACTGGCTAAATTTTGCATAAACCACCAATGATAATACTCTTCCAAGTATAATCACAACATTAATATCCCAGGAAATAATTAAAATATAGTAAATTAATGTAGAGGTTTCCAATATTAATCTGAAGCACCTCAGTCAATAAAACCCAGTAGCTTTAGTTCATAGAAATAAATATTTTAAAATATTTTAAAACAATACAAACAAATATTTTAAAACAATACAATTTATTTTCTTTCAGTTGTTTTTTTTTCCCCCTTACAATCTTTATTCTTCTTGACAATAATGGCTATTTTTTCTCCTACTAATACCTTTTATCTTTCTTTTCTAAGAGCTGAAAATATGACACATCTTACACATCCCTCACTCGTCACTGGGCAGCAATATATAGCTCCATGGATACATCTCAAATACATAGATTGCTCTTTCCACAAAAGGAATTGAGCTTCAAACCTTTTATTACGGGCCCAGCTCAGCTGCCCCTCTTCATGCTGAAGCATTTGTATAAAAAAACTGAGACTTATCACAGAAGGTGACAATCGCTGCAGCTGTCTAATAGAGCAGCACTTAAGATAAATGCTTTCACATCCTCCAAGGTTTTGTTTGCTAATTAGCTTTGATCTATAGCTATCTCTGAGCCTGACTCTGCTCATGAACAAGTCACTGTGACATTTCCTTACTGTTTATAAGCATCCACAATAGATTTCCAAACACAAAAGTGAGATTTCCAAATAGATTTCCAAACACAGACCCAGAGTGAGGTCTCCAAATTCCTTACGAATTGAGGTATTGGATTCCATAACAGGATTATTGATTTTAGATTATAAGGAAGACATCAATTAACTATATAATATTTGATTCATCTTAGTATAAAAAGAATGGAGTTACAGATTCTTGGCCACTTCTTTGAATTGTCAGTATCTAGAAAATTGCTATTTTGTAAATAATTGATTTGAAAGCAGAGAGAGAATGACGCAATCCCAACAGCTTTACTATTTTAAAAATAAATAATGGACTGCTCATGAATAAGCAATGGCACAGCCAAATGCCAGTGTTGGAGAGTTACAGTCAAAACTAGGCTTTGACATCTGGCTCCCGAGCTTGCCAAGCTTATTCAATGAAGGATTGGAATGGATGACTGTGTTAAAAAAGTGAGAGAGACCTGAGCAGGGATGCAAAACAACCACCTTTCACTCCTATCTCTCCTCCTCCTCCACCCCCATATGTCACAGTGCTAGTGAAAAGAACAATATCCTGCCAAAGTAACAGTTCAATCCCATGTCTGTGACAACAGTTTTGGAACATGAAAGCTGTTCTAAAACCTAGGCTTGTATCAAGGTTTAATCTGTGACCTACAAGATAGAAAGTATTTGGAGTGGAACTCAGAAAACTGATCTTTTCAAGCCCTACAGAATCAGGTCATCCAAATTCATTGTAATCATGCTTCTTTCAAAATTTTGTTTTTCACCACTGTTTGACAATGTGCTATGTCAGCAGATTGCTGATAAAGCACAAGGTGCCTGATGGTACTGGCCATCATTAATGGCTGACTGAGAACTGCTAGACTTTATCTTGTGGTTCTCTGAAGTTGGCTCTTTTTTATTTTTTAAAAAGTATTCTTAATCCATTCTTAAGGGCTTATGCGCTATAGCAAATAACTACAATTTAGAACCTGTCTCCATTTTGATGCTGAGGAAAAATGATCTGAATTAAACATAGTGATTTTTGAAATTGATTATTGAAGTTTCATTATCTCCCTATGCCCACAGAAATAATTTTGCAAAATTAAACTTACTTTCAGTCACTAAAATTTGCTTCTCTTTGGAATTTACAAGTGACTTAAATAAAATTGAATTTAGCCTTGTTTCTTTCTGAATAACAATGTCCATGTAAGAGGTGTAATCTGGTTTTACAGCTTTACAGCTTTACAGATTAATTTTGCTAAGAAAGATGATAGAAATTACTTGGGGAAAAATAGAGACTAGAGATAAGCCCTTTAGAGTATGTAAACTGTATCTTGTTTCCCAACCCTTGTTTTAGCTGCAGATTCAGTGATCATTATCTGTAATTAAACAGCCACGATAATATTGAAATAACTTGAATGTTATACTAAAAATGTGTATATATGCACGTCTAGCTTTGAAATCAGTAGAATATAAGAAAGTATGACAAGCAACCAGCTGTGCTAAAGTTCACAAGATAATGGGCCATGAAGTACAAAGCAGGTTATGGCAGGAGAGGCCTAGTTACTCTGTTGTTTATCCATTTCTGGGCTTATAAGAGTGTGAAGAGTAATTTTTTTTTTTTTTTGGCTTTCTCCAAGGTTTCATGACCCAATTCTCCTATTGCAGTCATCAACAACTAGTTGTGGACATCTGCAGTGTGGACGTGNTTTAAAAAGTATTCTTAATCCATTCTTAAGGGCTTATGCGCTATAGCAAATAACTACAATTTAGAACCTGTCTCCATTTTGATGCTGAGGAAAAATGATCTGAATTAAACATAGTGATTTTTGAAATTGATTATTGAAGTTTCATTATCTCCCTATGCCCACAGAAATAATTTTGCAAAATTAAACTTACTTTCAGTCACTAAAATTTGCTTCTCTTTGGAATTTACAAGTGACTTAAATAAAATTGAATTTAGCCTTGTTTCTTTCTGAATAACAATGTCCATGTAAGAGGTGTAATCTGGTTTTACAGCTTTACAGCTTTACAGATTAATTTTGCTAAGAAAGATGATAGAAATTACTTGGGGAAAAATAGAGACTAGAGATAAGCCCTTTAGAGTATGTAAACTGTATCTTGTTTCCCAACCCTTGTTTTAGCTGCAGATTCAGTGATCATTATCTGTAATTAAACAGCCACGATAATATTGAAATAACTTGAATGTTATACTAAAAATGTGTATATATGCACGTCTAGCTTTGAAATCAGTAGAATATAAGAAAGTATGACAAGCAACCAGCTGTGCTAAAGTTCACAAGATAATGGGCCATGAAGTACAAAGCAGGTTATGGCAGGAGAGGCCTAGTTACTCTGTTGTTTATCCATTTCTGGGCTTATAAGAGTGTGAAGAGTAATTTTTTTTTTTTTTTCGGCTTTCTCCAAGGTTTCATGACCCAATTCTCCTATTGCAGTCATCAACAACTAGTTGTGGACATCTGCAGTGTGGGCGTGTATGCTTAAGTTTACCATCTAGAGCTTCTTTATGGTCAATTAAAAGAAACAAGACCTTCTAAGGTGCTCTTCATCTCATCCTGAAGTAGCTGCCAAGTCATATTCTAAATGTGTCTTTTCACCTCCTTACCAAAGGAGCTCTCAGCTAGGTAAGACACTGGTGTTTGTTGAGTGGATATCTGAAGTTAGGAGAGATCAGTTTGTCTTTCCAGAGACTCGGACAGACATTAGAGAGCAGTTCATGTCCTCTGATATTGTAAATTCTTTCTCTGTCTAAGATGGACAAGAGTGTTTCTGAGAAAAGTCGTATAAAAGAAGGTGCTGTCATTTTCAGTTAGAAGTTTCTTGGTATGTTCATGACCAATGTAACGTCTAGGGAAATCTAGGTAACTTGTTATCCTCTCCAGGAAAAGAGAAGATGTGGAAAGAGAAAGCAGCTTTTATTTGCACCACTTCTGTATGCTCTCTCAGTACTGGAGTAAACTACTTCAGGAACTTTAATATTTTGGTGAAGACCACTTTACTTCCACAGACACAAGATAAGTGTTTTTTCTACAACTGCTCTATTAATGAACTGTAGCAGCAGATTTCTTCATTCAGTAGATTGTTATAACTCGATGTTTGGTTCTAAGATCTTTTAAAACTTTATTTTTATATCAGAAACTCATTTAAAATCATTTCACTTTGATAAAAAAGTAATAGAATTAATGATATCAGGTATTTAAAAAGTAGTTTATTCCACCTACATGCTTAAATGCATTTTGCTCACCTTTTTAAAGAATGTGAGATACATAGATCAGGCTGTCACCCACTCGCCATATCAGAGGGTTTTAAAAGCATAACTTCATATTAATCTCTCTTACACAATTTTTCGCAAAGGACTTTGCAGAAAAGAGCTGCAATGGTCTTGATCCTTGCTTTTGGAGGTCTATGAAAACTACTATGTGTAAGTGGCCTCTGCTGCCCAGTTATCAGATATGGCCCAGAAATGAGCTTATGCTCCTGCAGAGCAAGCAGTGATTCCCACAATGCTTCAAACTGCCCGTGGTTTTAAGGGAAGAAAAAGGATATTGCTATGGTCTGAAGAACCCTCTTTCTCCTATCATCTTTTAACTGAAATGGAACAAAATACAAGGTGTGTTTTTCTCATAAAACTGGTAGGAATCTGGTTAGCTCCAAGCAGTGCCTGGAAATGACATCAAGTTCATCTTGAAGTCAAGTTCTGCCAGTTCAGGCCTTGACCCTTCCAATTATGAATCCAGTTTGTCCAATCTGATTGATTAGTAACAAACTCCTGCAAAAAGCCTAAGTGAAGCCATTGTATTGATATTTCTGCTAGACTCTAGTATAGCTCTAAGATCAATGGGGTGACAAATTTGGGTAACTGGTCATGTGTTCACTGTCTGCATTGTACAAAGATTCAAGATTTCAAGTAAAATTTGGTATATGCTCAGTATCACTGGACCTCTAACCCCTGATAAATTTATCAAATTTGTCACTGAGTTGTCCTATGGTGCATTATGAAGTGTAAATGTTCATAAGCCATATGGAGATTCCCTTTCTGAAAACCCAGTACTACAGCATTTTGAAAACCATCTATTCTCTCCAACAGAGAAAGGGCCAGATTCAGCTCTCCAAGGAGCATCACTGCCAGATAGTCTGGCAGTCTAGCCGGACCTTCTGAGTGTAGTTCAGCTGTGGCAGTGACAGTCAGAAGAGGAACTGGACTCAGTACTAGAAGTAGAGACATTTGGAGAAAACAGAACTGTAGTGAAGGTGGGGCAGCAAGCAAAGAATCAGCTCTGTTGCATTACACACAGTGTCATGGTTTAAGCAACCAGGAAAAGGACTTCTAATATGTATGAAACCTGTTTTTTGATTCTTTACCATTTTCTTTCCCAGGGTGGAAGAAAGGTGCAGGAAGAGCAGTGCTGACTGGATGTGGTCTGGAGTGGCGGGCGTGGCAGTGGCAGATGTGGCGCCGGTATGCGCAATGTCATGCTCCTGGCTGCCCAGGCTGCGGAGCCAGTGGTGCAGCCGTGCACATTTCTTCCTCAGCAGTGCTGCGTGAGCCCGGTGGGCTCCCAGGTTCTTCAACGTGGGTCTGCCACATGGGTGCCACCATAATGGTGACGTGAGCTGGTGGAAGACAGGCAAGGCAGATGGCTTGGAGCTGCATTTCTGTTGGGCAGAGTTGGAATGAAGGGGAGGCAGTTGAGGTCCTTTGAAAAGGTCCGGTGGGCCCTGGGTTTGCTCTCCTCCTGGGTCTGTTCCAAGAGGAGGATTGTACACCGGGTTCAGCCATCTCCTTGGAACTATCTGCCCTCTTGTCCCAGCCATGGTTTGCCTCCTGAGCCTCCTGCCATGTCCCAGGATTCCTGCATCTCAGCTGCTCCGTGTTTCCCACGGCAGAAGATGCCTGCAGATCCCTGACCCTGGCTGCACTTTGCCTTGTGGCTTGGAAGCTTTCATTATAGTTTTAATTTGTTGTTGTTGTTCTTAAGTTTCGGGGGTTGGTGGCAGTGGCGGGATCTGGATCTCAGGTGCTTTGGTTTTTCCAGGGTCGGGTGGAGGTCATGGTTTCAGTTTTCTTTTGTTCTTATTTCATTCCCTGTGGCTGGTATCATATTTATATGCATGCATTTCTTCATTTATATTTTTATTTTTCATTTTTTTAAATAAATCTTGTTACATCTTCTAACAAGCTCTCAGTCCAGTGTTGATAAATAGCCCCCTCACTATCTCAAACCAGAACACACAGCTACAGATGTAAAACATTTTATTACATTGCCAAAAATCACATTTTTTTTCCTGTCCAAGTAACCAGCTAGCCAGATTTCATGCAGCAACTAAATATGTGCTTATGTGTCACTAGATGCATGATCTGCATCCATATATTCCAGAAGATGATGGCTGGTGATCAAAGTCATCACAGTTGATGATTACATTTTTTCTGGCCTTCCTGCTGAGGATATGACTCATCAGAATTTATTCTGGGTTTTGAACAAGGCATCATCATGTAAAACAAGACATTTGAGACGTTCCTGTTTGTAAAGATCTCATGTCATGATGCTTACTGTTTCTTTACTGCCCTGTTTTGCTTTCAAGGACTTTGGGAACAAAAGGCTATTGAAGAACTTTGGATGCAGACTACATATAATTTGGTACAAGAGAGTACTTTTTTCCCTGCTCGTGATGCCTAGCTTGCTGAAGCATCTGAAGCATCTGAGTTGTAGTGATAAAATGTTCTCAAGTGCCCAAAGTTATGTTTCAGTGAAAGGCTAAATGTTACAACTTAGTCTAAACTAAGCATCCAGCTGTTTATTTCTTCCAGAAAACTTGACATTTAATATTTAAACATACAGCTGATGAAGGAGGTCCTCCTCTGCACAGTGACGTCTGGCACAGGATAATGTGACACAGGGAATTGGTTATGTACCTACAGGAGCTAAACAGCTGTCGTGGGGTGAAAACGAAAGTAAAACCGGTCTTTTTCCCTACTGCGCGGGAACCCATGCGCGGGGCCGGCGGTGGCAGCCGGGCTGTGCTATGCCTGCGCCGTGGCCACCCCCTACTGCCTCCGTCGGAGACGAAGGAGGCAGCGGCGGGGTAACGGCAGCGGCACCAGCAGCGCGGTGAGCGCGAGCAGCGCCGGCCAAGCGGCAGCAGCAGTGCTCAGCGCGTACGTCCCTCGGAGTGGCATCAGCCATGGCCCGGCAGGTGTGCTGCAGCGGCGCGCGGTGCCTTCCAGGGGCGGGGGGAGGGCGGCATGTGCGGTCGGTTGATGGGCCGGCCCGCCCGTCGCTTTCCTGTCACCCGTTCTGCGGCCGCATGGTGGCAGCGGCAGGGCAGTGGCATCGGCACCCATGCACTGGAGTGCGGCAGGGTCGGGCCTGGCCGCTGGCGGCTGCCACGGCGGCCTCGAGAGGCAGCAGCGCCAGCAGCAG
>VYZS01062132.1:0-18180 GCA_013400695.1 Neodrepanis coruscans
AAAAAAAAAATTACCATCATAGAAATCACTTGTGCACCCAGAAAGCAAGATGAGAGATCTCGTCTGCCTAATGAGAACGGGGCGGGGGGGGGGGCAGAAACGGGCTCAGAGCAGCAAAAATCCATCTTGTGCACTAAAAGGGGTGAAGGGACAGGGAGGACAACACAGAAGGGGAGGGCCAGGTTGACATGCTTCTGCCAAAAGAAGGGCAAGTCTTTCCTTGGAGCTGGAGTAGCCAGGCAAAGGTCAAGACAGGAGGCAGAATGTATGCCAGCTAGTGCATAAAGTATGGCAAAGGGAAAAAATAAAAAAAAGAAAGGAAAGGAGGATTTGGCTGGACAAAATCTAATCCTGCTACTATTAGGGATTACAGGACCTCTGGGTCAGCAGCAACTTGAGATCGGCTCTACTGCAACTACCTGTGCCGTGCTGAGAGCTAAAACCAGAGGAAACAGCAGGCACCACTTCATCCTACCTGGCCCCTTCCCCACCCAACCCCGAGCAAATCGCGCAGGAGCACCGAGGCACTCGGAACTAACCGGGACATCAGCCATCTCCAGGGGCCCTTCACCTACCCTCCACAAATATTTTGCGACTTAGAAAGTCAGCGGAGCCCACACCTGTCAGCAATCGCTGTAAATAAAAGAGACACCGATAGGCACAGGCAGATCTTTTGTCTGTGTAACAAGAGCCCAAAAGGAGGAGTGAGGGTGGCAGGCGAGCAGGGCTGCATAGCCGCCCCAGCAACCGCCAGCGGACATCTCGGCAGCTCTTCTGCCGCAGCAGCGCCGAGGTGCCGACCCAGGGAGGGGGAGGCAGCAACACGGGACCCGAGGGGGTTTGCTGCAGTATTCAGACCTCGGGCTGGTGTGCTCCAGGGAGCGGCAGCGCGGGTATGTGGAGCAATTTAGGTGGAGGCTGGCAGGCGTATTGCACACGGACTGAGACTGCAGTGCACCACCAAGGCTGGGAAGGGTCGCGCTGGTCCAGCTCTCATCTTTGCAACCTCATTCGAGCCCCGAGCGACAGGCGGTGCAGGAGCAGGAGGCCACAGCAGTCTCCTCACCCGGTTAGGTGTCTGTGCACGGCTGCTGGAGGGACCCCACTATCAACACCTCCGGCAGATGGCCGCCCCCCGGCCTCACCCCATCCCTCACCAAAATTACATAAATTTAAACAAGGCAGAGAACGAAAAGAAAAAAAAATCAGAATCATTTCAGAGCGCTACAAATAGGAGGCTCCGCTGGCTGCAGAGGAACCAGCTGATGCAATTATCCTGGCGGCCGCCAGTAGACCATCTGCCCGGCTCCCGGGTTGCTGTTGTTGCAGTCTCAGCGGGGCTCGCTCCCAGAAGAGCGGGGCCCCGCGGCCGGGAGGGAGCCATCTGCCCGGCCCCGGGCTGTTCGTGCCGCACACCGCGGGGGCCAGCCCGGGAGCCAGCCCGCTGCCCGACGGCCCCGGGGCACGGCCACGTGTGGCCGAGCACGGCCAGAGCCCACTGGCCGGAATGGGCAACTGCGCTGTATTTTCGGCAGGATGTTTGCTCGTTCTCCCTTGCCCCTACACAAACCGGTTGAGTTTCTGGAGCATCTTTGTGCCTGCTTGTGCTTAGGGTTTATTTGATGTGCATGAAGGGAGGCTGCGACATCTCCTTCAGGGAGGTGTGGGGACACTGAGGAACTAATGACAGCCACCCTATCCCACAGGGCTGCCCCACGGCTGAGCCCCAACCCTGTACCCCATGATTTATGCCACAGTGAGGGTGATGACTGCCACTTTTATTTCTCTGTTTGTCATTAAAATACAAGTAGAAAATGACACCCAGAGGGGAAGGCTCTGTCAAGGAAACCTGATGAGCATGCTCGTCTGATGACTTTCNTGTACCTCCCTGCAGCCAAGCACTTTCCTCTCTGAAACCAAAGCATGCGACCTGCAGTGACAAGGCTGATGAACCCATTATAAAGTACTAACACAATGCGTGGGTTTAAGTTATCAGACCACACTTACACTTCAGCTTTAATTTAGACAATGCCTGGAACTGTTGTCAGTCACAGTTGAACTATTTATCACTTGAAGTGAATAACGGAAAGGGAGCTCTCACTTAACTAGAACTGGCCCAACCTGTCACCACATCCCCACTCCCATGTGCTGTAGCTTCTCCTGCACTGCAAGAATTTGCCAGCATGAGCTGTTCAGCCTTTGCTGAATCCTCCCCAGCTGATTTGGGGGGTTTCCCTCCTTCTTTCACCCTGCTGTTTTTCGTAGAGATTTGACACCATAACTACCATGAACCAATACCCCCACCACTGCTTAAGGACACCAGCTCAGACTGGAGCACTAGCAAAGGGTAAATACATAAACCCTCATTTCTGCTGGAAACCAGGCTGAAATGCTGCATATGACCTCATTATTTGTGGCCATGTGTGGTGACATAACCAAAGGCCAAATCCAGTGCATTTTCAAGGCCTCTTTTTCTTTCCTCTGTACCTTTTCCCAAAACACAGCTGACAGGAACGATGGGCTGGGAATGCTGGGAACACTGGAAGCAGAGCTGCTGCACTGCAGGGAACACAGCTTGAGGCCACGCAGGGGCCAGAGCACCTGAGAACAGTGTAACAAAGGTAAAAGTAGAATAGAGTGGAATGCTCCTCACTATATTCAAAGGAGGCTTAGAGTTACTGTTTCCCTAGCTTATGACAATGCAAGTCTAGGGGTACCTGGGCAAAAATAACTCCAAATTTCACTGGCCATGTCCACCTTGGTATAGCATAGTACATAACACAGAGGCACAATGACTTGCTCTTGAATGCTCTCAAGATGCAAATGGTTAATACTGCCCATTAAAAGGCATTATTGTTATAAGGATTCAAGGAATAGAGAGGGTTAAAATAACTTAAACTGAAATCTTGTTCTGTAGTGATCCAGGCTGCTATTAAAAGAGTATAGAGGGGAAGACAAATTTTTCTTTACAAGGAAAAACAATCGTTCCGATACTGCAGAAAACTTGTAGTGCTTCATCTCTACAGGAAGGAAATTTTTCTCAGGCTTTGTTGGCACTGCCCCTGCACTCCCTTCACTCAGCAGTTTTGTCCTTGGGCCCACACTGCTAGAGGAGACATCCAAGAGAAGACCCCAAAGGGCACCATCAGCCACTCCTGCTTATCCCTCAGTGCCCAAGTTGGGCAAGGGGCCCCTGCACCCATGAACCACAGGGGCCGAGACTAGGGCAGTGATTCATTCTATTGCAGAGAGCGGAATAAAAAGCTATTTTAAGATTTTTATATGCCTTCAAATAATGTTCTCATTGCTGTAGCTACCCAGCATTAAGTAAATAAAAGCTCTGTAATCTCTAAAACACAGTACATTTTTTCCAAAAGTGTGGAAATGGGGAGGGAAGAATGTACAAACCAAAACAAGAGGGTATATTTCTTGTGGGATCTGCACTACAGAAGAAATGCAAAGCAAGTCTCCCTCTCCCCAGAGGGTCTTTTTTCAAGAGGGAGAATAATAATAATGTAGTAATAATAAGCACTTATATAGCGCTTTACATTTTCAAGGCACTGTGTAAACATCAACTAATGGGACACAGTAGAATAAGTAGGGTCTAAAATGAGTTTATGTACTGCATTATATTTTTCTACAAAGTGGCTGGGGCTGTTTTTAAAATTAAATTCCCCCACATATTGATACTTGTGCAAATGAATCTTCTTTAAAGAAGTGCAACAAAAACATTTTTTTTCATTAGTTACACTCCACAACCTTCATATTTCCAGATTTTGGCTCAAAGTAAATTGTACAGACAGTTTCATAGGCACAAAATGCATTTTGTTTAATAAGAATAGATGTGCTAACTAACTCCTTAGAAGGATACATCAATACACTTACAGGCACGTTACCAGTGTTTTCTAAGAGAAAGTCACATACAAAATATTTCATCAAAGAAAGTTTTCACCAGAGAAACTAAGAAATACAGAGCCGGTACTATTGCTACCTTGTGAGCAGAAGAGAAGGCAACCAGCACCTTCTCAGTTATAGACTGCCCAGCAAGGGAAAAAGTTCCTATACTGAAGCTAGAAAGCAAGCATTTTCATATAGAATAAACAAAAAAACCCATCTTCTATAACAGGGAGAATGAAACAACCCAAAAGCAAACACAATTATTATGAACTATAATATTGGTGTTACATTTCACTTTTACCTATCCAGTATCTCACAGTATTTAATAAATTCCCTCTACTCTCCAAGGGACAAATGTTAAATCCTCTTTGCATACAACCAAGATGGAAAATATTAAGGGGTGGGGGAAGAAAAAAAAATTAAGTGACACGTGCTCATTCTTCCAGGCAGAGGCAGAAGAGAAGGCAGGAGGAGAAAAATCTGACTCTGAGTTTCCTCCAACAGCTTGGAGTATCTGGCTATTATGAAAACTTTTCATTCTTTATTATCAATAATTTGCTTTATAGCAAACCCAGGTGCTTCTGTTGGGAAGCACAGCCCAGCATGCTGCGGCGTGTAAGCAGAAAATGAAAAGGCTGCACACGACTGAAGCGACTGAGGGATGGTTTGGGTTTTTTCTCGTATTCTCCAGCTAGGAATCAAACGCCAGTCAAAAATGGCATGCTGAATATATCTACCTTTAGGCATGCGCTTAACTGTAAGTATATGAGTAATCCCAGCGGTTTCAGTTTTGGGGATTTTAATAGTTGTATGGTTTTCATAACTACAGGAAAAACCCTTTCCAACAAACTGCCAGTGTGACTCCCTGTTGTACTACACCACAATTACTGGAACATATTTGGTATTTCTCAAGAGGTTCAGATAATGAAGAATCCTCCAAATTTTCTATTAGCCCAAACTTAGGAATTCTGCATCAGGGAGTTAACAGACGAGCAGACAATGTATGTTAGGTATTGCAAAAGAAAGAGAAAGAGAGACAAAAATACTTAAAAAAAAAGGTTTGAATTTTATAAATAAGGCCATTTGAGATCCCAGACTGCAGTCCAACCAATGCTATTGCACAAACACATCAAGTTAAAGATCTTACTCTTCTGTATTCCTTCATATAAGGAAACATTTCTTCATATTTTCACACCACAATGTTTTCCCAAATCTGAACAAGAGTAATAATAAATAGGAAAACACATGAGAAATGAGCCAATTTTATTCTTTGATGTACTATTGGTTTAAGACTGAATCACAAGCTTCTACTAAAAAACCCACATCATTAGTTACACCTACAAGGAAATGTTTTTGAAAAGCAAGGAAAGGTACAATGTTGTGGTTGCTTTGGGGTTTTTGTTTGTTGGTTTTTCTTCTTGGCAAACAGCCAAATCCTTTACTTCATGTGACTAAAAATAAGCAAAAAAAGGGGGGAGGAGAAAAAACATCCCTTCCTAGCAGGGAAAGCCATCAAAATTTGCCACTTCAGAAATAATCTAAGAACACAAACAAGCACAAGGCACCGTCACAACACTAAAGATCAGGCAAGCCATCAGCTGGGTGGGGCCAAGGACACTGGGTGATTTGGGCAGCAGAGGCTTTGTCCTTTGCAAAGTCACTGCAACGTTACAGGTCCAGGAATGTGAGCCAGCCCAGGCCGGACATTATGGGACAGGTGCTATTTGAATCAACAAAAGTCAAAATTTGTCCATAAGAAAACAGACTGTATAAAGTAGCCAAAAGAGCTGGGATTTACCATCATATCTCCTTTCATCCAAGCACAGGAGACAGACCAGCCTCTGCCAAAGGACCAGCTGGCATTTAAGTGCCAGGATTAGCAGGAGCACCCACTTGGTGGAGCAGGCCCCATGGTGACACAGCCTATGGTGTAAGCTAAAAGCAGAATAACAAATCTCCCTTTCCCTTGAGATGCATAACCTAATTTCTTAGTGGCATTATTTCTACTAAGTTAAAATAGAGAAGGAAATTGTTCTCCAGCAATGCTGCCTCACACAAGGCTGCTGCCAGCCACTTTCACTTCTCCTGTGCTGGTGGAAGATATCAAGCAAACTCTGATCTCTGGGTGCCTTCACTCTTCCTCACAGGATGAGCTCTCCCTCTCTGCTTTGTAAGCACGGCTGCCTTCTTGGCTGGGAGTCCCATCCAGAGAGGGAATGAGGACCAGCATCCAGCTACTGCAGTGGAACAGCACAGAGCACCCCACAGCTCACACCTCCACTGGGACATTCTCCCAGGAATGGCAGAGAACAGCAAGCAGTTCTACAACTTTAGTCTGTTCTTCATCACTTTCAGTGACCTTCTTCTGGCTGTGCTCCTGTGGTTTTGTGTCCTGTGCTTTACTACGGATTTGAGTATTTGCTTCAACAGCCATCATTTCTTGGACACATATGCCAATTTGTGGACCACATTTAAGGCAGGGACTGGTATGTGTTTTTCCAACATGCCAATATCAAATTAAGAAAATCTTCAGAAGAAAACAACCCTGTTGGGACGTGCCAATAAAAGAAAATTGAGTCAAGCCAGTGATAGTAAGAAAGACAGAAGAGCAGATAAATTCCCTTTAGTAAGACCACCAATAGCCTTCTGCTTCCCAAAACAGTGGGAGATTCCACCATATCTCCTCCCTGCCACTGCCTCAGCAGGTCCCACCATGAGCTGTGCAGTGGCTGAGTTGAGACTCCAAGCTCACCACCCTGCAGGCAGGACATGTCCTGCCCCATTCTCCCTGCCTGATTCCTTCCCTGAAAGCACAACCAGAGTTGAGGTTATGATCTCATGAACTGTAAGGAACAAAACTAGCAAAGATTCAAAGGAGGAAAACCTGTAGGTATTCCCTCAAAGCAAAACACTCTCAAGCTTTCCGAGCTCCATGGTAGGAGAGATGCTGTGGGAAGGGAAGCAAAGCTGCTAGAGGGACTCCACTGACATTTTTGCAGGTTACAGATATGAGGAAGAAAACAGGAGAGAAGGCAGGCAGAGAAGGCAGTGTAACATGGTTAGTTATGCTCAATAATACCTTCATGTCAGACAGGTTTATTTCTTATTAATTTTCAGCTCCCTAATTGATGAAAGCACTCAAATACCCTGGCCAGGGACACTGTAACTGCAGCAGCTGCTCTCCTGAGGGGCACTGGGAACAACCAGGTTCCCTGCCAGTCCCAAGAATGGGCTATTTTTCCTTCAAACCATCATCACTTGTCCACAGATTAAGAATCAAGTTCTCGGTGTCTGCCTCAAAATAAGCTTTCATTAGGTGATTGAGGTTTGCTAGAGACAAGCATTTGGCACCAACGGACCTGCCACCCCTGATGCTCAAACACACATGATGGAAGACACCTCAGGATGTGCAGCCAGACAAGACACTAGTCTCCAAAATAAAACCTGCAGAACCAATATTGCATTTTTTAGATTCATTTAAAGGGAGTTTTCCAACAACACTCTGAGGGATAGCACAAAGAAACAATTTTGCTTCTTTTTTCCTCAACACTACGGGCAGAAAAGTTTGGGCCTTTGCTCTGGAGGCAGCCAGGACCTCCCAAGCCACTGAAGACAACAATTTCTCTACCTGCCCTTTTGTTTGCTCAGGTTATGCACTGCTCATGGCTTTGCTCATGCCAATCAGACAGCAGCAGGTTTAAAGCCACCAGTCTGATGTCTTCAGCTGTGCCACTGACTGCTACAACACACAACGTTTCTTGGATGGCCGTGTGTGGGGATACAAAAACCTCATTTACAACTTGGCATCTCAAGGAGGACAGGGTGGTACAGCAGCAGGTGACAAATTAAAAGCTCATTTTTCTATGTATTTTCTTTGGAGCCACATTTTGAATACAGACCCACTGGCAAGAAGGAAAAAAATCATAACTCAGACACCTCTTTATAAAAATATGCTCTTGGTCTTTGGGAGAATTCCTGGTATATCAGAGACAGCTGCCAAACCCCACTCACGAGAGATCTGCCTGCAGGACACCCCACAGTCCCACCATGGAAGCAGCACCTTTGTGCTGATGGTGGGGGTTTGTCCTCCCGGGTCTCTGAGCAGCAGCTCCTGCTGCCATCAGGGACACCCGGCTGTGCAGCCTGGCAGCTCTGCAGGCAGAGCCTGGCAGCTCCCTGCTCCACAGCACCCCTTGGAGCACTGCAAACCAGGCACACCACAGCTCTGCCAAGCATCTCTCAAGGGTGCTTTTTTCAGACCCTCACCTTTAAGTTCAGGCTTATTAATGCATTTACTTATAATCAAGAAGAACAAAAACAGAAGCTCTCTGTTAAGTGCTTATTTAATACCAAAAATAGTAATCAAAAATAAACCAAATGGGAGTTCTAAAACAAATCTCAGTTATCTGTTATCAAGCAGGAAAGAAAACACCCTGAAATGAAGGGAATCAGATCAGTGGACAATCATTAGGTAAGACTCAGTACGAAATCTGAATACAAACACTGACAGTTTCACTATAAAATGGCTCATAATACATTTTACCATACTACTCAAGTATGTTCAGAATTAGACAGAAGTACTTCTTGAACAAAAAAAATCTTCTCAAGGCTACAACTTTGTCACCCAGCTACCTATTACATTCCCCATAAAGTGTCACTGCCAGAAACACATCATTTTTGCCATATAAATCTAGCATAAACATAAATAAGGTTCCATTCACACGCAGCCCTCCTTCTCTGCTTCTCCATCCCAGTATTTTCAATACTCTGCCACATCCCACATGCCCTCTGGGGGAACAGTCTGGTCAGTAAAAGCAAAGAAATTATGAAGGGCAAGGCATGCCATTTTCCTAGAAATAAAGGAGGCCACGAGCAAATTACCTGACCAAAATTCATCCACAGAATTCAGCAATAAATAATGTACAAGCTTGACATTACTTTGTAATCCAGTACATCTTTACTCATGTGAGTAATCTAATGAAGCACCAGAAATCTGAGTAAGAGCTTGAATAAGTAAATTGAAGCAGAGCTACATTTACCTATCAAGCAAAATAGCCAGAAGCCTGCTGCTTTTTCCAGAGCAGTAGGTAGGCTTGTACATCAGAAAAAGTTTTTTGCATTTTCTAACCATGTTAGTTGGCCCACTAAAAGATACTACCTATTCCTCTAGGCCTTCTCTTTCATTTACACACAAACACACAGCATATGCCACATGTATTTGTGTGCATTCACATAATAAGTGTTGAAACCCTACTTTTTCCAGTTACCACCACAATCTCCTCCTTCCTCCAAAACCTGGAACAATTAGGAGTCCTCACAAGCCAAGTTCAGATGCTGCCATGATCAAAAATTAGTTAAGGAATCAAGTAATGACTACAATCACACATGGCCTCAAATTTCTCTATATTAAACACAAAGCAACCATACAACACAACAAATGCACTCCTCCAGACAGGAAAGCACTGTCACTGTCTAGTAAGAGCAGAAAAGCTATTTTGCTTAGGTGGTTTGCATATCTAGTGTTCCTTTTCTGCTTATGCATAACCATGCCCTTTTCCATAGAGTTGGATTAATTTTTCACATCAGCTCCTTTAAGTCTTTAAAGTTAAAAACAATATAGATGCAGCTCTAGGTAAAAGTCGACCTCTGTGCCAAAACTGTGCATCTAATCATCAGGTGCCATCCATCCTAAGATGCCAGCAACAGATTTCCTAGTTTCCCTGGTTTATTTCTGTTTCTCTCTTTAGCATTTCTGCTTCCCAAAGTATGAAGCTCATCCTATTACCATGTGTTTTCTCCCTCTCCTTTTAGTTTTCCAGTTTCAGGGACAGGAAATTGAAAAGATGCAGAATCACAGTCAATTTTTCTCATGTAAACCTGTACCTGCTTACATTAACAGATGTTAAACACAACCCAGGTCTCCTGGGTTTCCCAGAGTGTCATCGAGGAGCTCCCACAGCTCTGCTGCATCTTCTGCACCTTGAACCTTCCCAGTGCTAGAAATCTCTCCAGCAGCAATCTCGGAGTCAGCAGAAGAAGGAGATGCTCTCTACAGCATTAGATACCAAATGACTATTCCCATCAAGTCTCATTGCTTCTCTTGCTCTTTCAACTACAGTACCAGAAATGAGAATAAAATCCAGCCCCCACCAAGGGAAGTAAGAAACACTACAAAAAAAACAAGGCAGAGGCTTCACCCTACAGCTTATAGAAGCCAGGGGATACTCACAGTCCTCCAGCCTCAACAGGAACCTCAATTAACAGCATTAGTTTTCCAGCAGATTCAGAGATCTTAGGCCTACATCTAAACATGCAAACCAGCTACAATTAGTGTCAAGGGGAGAAACTGCACTCACCATAAAGATGGCAAAAAGTGGTCCTGGACACCCAGCAACAGACTTCATCTTCCCATCCCACCACACACTCTCTTCTCCAAGAGCATGGCAAGTCTGTATTATCACTCAGTAGCCCACCAGGTGAAGCAAGTTCCAGCAACCACCAGGTGGATGCTTGGCTAATCTGCCTCCCTGGTAACCCAGAAAACCCTCAGCTCAGCCAGCTGAAGATCATTAAGAAACAAGCAGAGCTGCAAATTTAAGTACCAGTCCTGTTGGAGGTTGTCTGGACCCTCATTCCCATCTCTAAATTACCTATAGGCAAATATCACATAAACCCAGTAACAGCTTTTGTGAGTCCAATCGATTGAGTGGTTAAACTTGTACAGTCAGCAGGCAACCAAGGGAGGCATATATTTTAATGGTAGATGTGGAAACAAAGGAATTTTGATTAGCCTTGGGACTGGAGGGGGTAAAAATACTGGTTTAGGATTTTCCCAGGATATGCATATTAAGAACTTGTCTTTTTGCCCTCTGTGTAATTTTTTTTAATATTTGGAAAGCAGAATTAGGCCACATTTGACCAAACCTCCAGAGCCTAAGAGGAGCCAACAGAGACTGGAGCACAGTGACTTGTTAACTCTTGTACTTTTACTCATAACAGCATTTTACTAGTGAGCAAGGCATTTTCTGCAAAGCTGTCAGAGACTTAAACAAACTGTTTCTCTACAAGCAGGGACCTTTCCCTCTGCTTCACTTTAAAACCTGAATGCATTGTTTACGTTCTCTAATATGAACTAGAAATAACTTCTGCGTAAAGAAACTCCAACTGTTACACTTCTGAAGCAGCCTTCATTATCAGTGCCAGACTCAAGGAGAACATGACTGCGGGTGATGCTACAAAGAGAGACGAGATCAACCCCACTAGAAATTGCCCAAGAGAACAAGCAGGTAGGGTGGGTTTAAATGAGATCACGACTGAGATTATTTCACCCCCAGCATACCCAAGCGAGCCCTTCAGGTCTCCTGAGTGGCCTTTATCCAGCAAAAGAAACACTTCTCTGCCACAAAGGCTGCCTTACATTTGTACTTGCCACTCTGCTGTGGTAGCAGTAAGTCCTTTACTGTTTGTTCAGCTCTTGAAAGTCCTGTAAAGCATTCACCATTCACCTGTCACACTGCACAAACTGAGCCCTTTGAAATGAAAATCTAAAAGTAAATGTGTTAGTCAACGGCTGCTGCTGCAACAACAAGTGAGCCCGACACCAGCGCGAGCCTTCAGGCAGGTAATTCGCTTCAACAAGAGACCAGCGAACAACAGTATGTTTTATTTAATTAGGATGAACAGAAGAGATAAACCTCACAGCAGGGCAGGTAATGACAACATTTCAAAAATAATTCATGCCCAGGTAACAAAAGGGCAAATTTCAATTACATAAAAAAAGCTAAAAAGTTGACTTAATACATCCAAGGGGGAAGAGGGGGGGGAAAAATTAATAATTGTACTGCATATGATTAACAAGTGGCATTTACAAGCTCTGCAAATTGGTCTTTCTGTTGCCTAATCTGTGCATAGAAAGGAAAAGGTTTTCTTTCTAAGCAAATGCAAACAATATAATGAACTACTTATCGCTACATTCAGATGGGTATTGCAGTGCTATCCGAGGTAAGTTGTACTGTGGAAAGCTAATGCCATACACCAATTCACTGTACCACAACGAGATTTGTGAGCCTGTTCCAAATGGCATCACCCAGTTTCCAACCCCATCAGGTCCCTTTGTTTGAGCTTTAGAAAACAAACCATTGCAAGAGGTTGAAGCCCGAGCTTCCTGTAGCTGGAAATGTCACAAGAGACCATTTAGTCTCTGCACGTCCTTCTACTCCCCAGAATAATGCGACTCTGATAAGCCACCATAACTCACTGCTGCACATATATATACATCTAAGTGTTGTCAAGAAGATGTAGTACTTAAAACTCACATCACTTTATTTGTCTAAAAGAACAAGGAACTAGTTTCTCTGCATTTACCAATGGACATCAGGAACGAAAATGCAGAAGAATCTACTTCTGGGCTCTAAAAGTATGTTGAATAAATGCACACACTACGGAGAGCTGAGAGCTGGCCCTCACTTGTCTCCAGCTCCCACCCTCACCCTCCAAGTTCGAGTCCATTAAGGCACCCACCAGAACCAGACCCTCCCCTCTACCACCATTTGTCAGTCAAGATTTAACAGGAGTCTGTAACAGATTTTATATTAGTAGTATTTCATTACTCCGGCGCATTTACCAGGATACAAGGAAACATAATAGCCACCCTTTTTCAGAGGCGTTTACAAAGAATACTGGAGTGATGAGGGCCTAATGTAGGCATTTTTATAAGGCAGTTCAGTTATTGTGGGTAATTAATAATCTTTTGTGTAAGAGAATATTATAATACATATGATGCATAAGACCAAAAGATTATTTCTTTTTCTAAAATAACATAGTTTGCATTTTTCAAACGTTGTAATCATCTAAAACTGATTTCACAAATTGGAATTGGGAAGCAAGATAAAATTGATCAGTTCAATAAAAACAGCTGAGTAAACAATTACAACTGCATTTATCAAAATAGAAGTAAATATTAATTTTACAGTATGAGAAAGTCTCGTCATGGAACCAGCAGGTGAGGTAAGGTTTTTAAAATGCTTTCTGTAATAATTGATCACTAGGTACCACCCCAAGCACTGGATGTAGTTAATTTAACCAAGCTGAAACCAACATAGGTTTAACCTGGAAGTTAATTTGGCACCAAACAATGGAGAAAACCAAGCCAAAGCCCCATCTATGATAAGACAATCTGTATTTACACAAGCTAAACACATCTACAAAACATCATTTTTATATCCAGTTCAGAGAATGGCATGAACATCTGCTTTCACTTCAAGACATTAATTTTCAATTATTGAAGAAAAACAAAATAAATCCTGACAAATTACTGGTAACTGCAGAATCTTTTGTTACTCTATTAGTTTATAATAGTAATTTAGAAATCCTACAATTAACATCCTACAAGAGGTCTCTGATTATTTTTTTTGCACATGTCATCTCAAGCAATTCAGCAGTGAATGATGTTCTTTAACTTGCACTGATTGTACACAAATATTTTTGAAGAAAAAAACAGGAGCTATTCTTCAACAACCACTACTGGTACATTATAGTTGTATATTTATATCTATACATATAGCTGTCTTCTTTGATGGTTTACACATAGCATCACTAAAAATATGTTATTTCTATTTTCTTCCCATTCATATTTAAACCTTTTGCATTACCTTTCCCACTCTTTTCAATTTTTGTCCACGTTTATTCGTTATATTCACTGAGACCAATGGGGACAGGCCGCAATTAAAAGGTGTTTGCACACAGGCAGGAGTTTCAATCAGTAAAACCAGTTAAATACCACCCAGATCCCATCCAGGAAAGCATACCAGAGGGAGAAGAAGGCAGGAAAATGGGACTTGTGGAGTTCAGAGGAGAACGCTGCTAGGCTTGTAGCAAAATACACAGGCAAAAATTAAAAACTGCAGGCTAATCCCTGAAGGCAGTGCTCGGTGTACTGCACGGATTCAAACGCTCTCAGGGCACCAGCCCCACAATGAAACACCAACATCTCCAATTATTCCTAATCCCCCAAAAGCTACACTTGATAAAGAACAATCAAGAGCCTAATCTTATTTGATATGAGTTTTATCAATTTTAGCTGCTGCTTTCACTGTATCAATAAAATTCCACCGAAACTTGAATGAACTGTAAAATTAAAGGATAATCGCACAAGTCTCTTGTATTTGGCAATTATGATTATACTTGTCAAAATTTAATTTGTAGAATGTACTGTTCCAGTACCTTCAGGTTCTTCTCTATCAACTGGGAAAAAAAGGAAAATTATATCTTTAAGACAAGTATGAAAGACATTGTTACTTCCACAGTCAACTCTGTAACTGAGCTCCGACATTGTATAATTGACTTTGCAAGCAGAACAACAGCAATATAACAAAGAAAATGTCAGTGTTTTCACAGCGCTAATCTATAGCACTAGGAGGGCCTCCTGCTGTCAGCCAGAGCTGACAATACAATAGCTTTCAAAGGGATATTACCATCACGCTTTTATTCTTGACATCAATCAAGACAAAGAGAATCCTTTTCACAAGACATTCAAAATCAAACCTTTGTATGAGCAGATAGGTAAAACAGCATTCCTTTAAAGAAGATCATTCACAGCAATCAACTAATTGGAACTCAGCAAATGGTTGAAGTATTTTTATTTACTTTGCAGATAACGAAGTAATGAGCAGCCCCCCTTTTCTCTTCCTGACTGACACAAATGAGGCAGGTAGGGTGTGAATCAAAAGTTTCTATCAGCATTTTTTGCCAACAGAAAGCAAAAAAATATGACAGCAATTCCGCAACTTCAAGTAGGATAACAAATCTAGAGTTAATTAGCGCATTCTTTTGCAAAACAGTTTGATTACCAACTAGCACGTTTATGCACAAAATACCCCTGCAGGATGACAGCAATTTGCAGAACTGTCAAATTCAGCAGCCAAAGTGCATCTGATGCTTAAAACCTTGTGCCAATGGGAGCCCAGTCCCCAGGAATGGCAGTCCAGCAATTCCTCAATTACAAGGGACTGGAAACCTATGGGTTACCATTCCCAGCACTGCACCTTACAGAACCACCTCCAAGGTGTAGCATGAGAAGCTAAGTTCGACCAAGGGGAAGGAGGAAGACCTGCCTTCCTCAGCCCCCCAGGTGGACTGGGTGCCCCCTGCTCCCTACAGCAGCCAGCACTGAATACACTTTTAAGGACACTGGTGTTGACATCAGTCCCCATCACTTGTAATGGGGGACAGACTGTGTGCTTTGACATTCACAACCGTGTAATGGTTCTGGGGTTCAGGACCACGTGGTTTTAAGACACTGAGTAAGGCACAACTCTTCACAGAGAACTGAAAAAGATCTCAGCAGCTCAGGTTACTGGCAGCAGGGCAAAAGTCTGTACTGAGGAAAATTACTTTTGTGATCTTCATCTGTGATGTGAAGTAAAGCTTCAGAAGAGGCCAGTGTTTTACTCCATCATTGCTATCACCACACTGTCCCTGAAGTGTTTCTTTTGTAAAACAATAAAAGCTCAACTCCATCCTCATTGATCTGAAACCACTTTCTTTTAAGGCAAGTAGAACTTTGTCCCCAACCACCCCCAGCTATAAGGTTAATATCTTCAAGTTTGCACAAACTAATGGTCAAAACAAATCAGTGTATTGTATTGCAAATCATAAATCCCACGTCAGAGGGAAGCCCAGGGCTACTGCTGAAGTTACAGCTGCAAGAATTACTGCAAGTTTCTGCCAGGCTGAAGATGAGACCCGATAATACAACACAGGGGCCACCTGACCTGCAGCTCCCCTGGCATCCAGTTTGGGTTTACCATCACTTCATTTTCAGTAACAGCAATCTAAGAGTAGTCAACGTTCAATACTTCTGTCAAAGTCAGTCACTTGTTTAAAGTCAGCATCACTCCCAGTTAATGTGCAGGCAACTTGCCTCTTGCATGCAGAATAATCCCTTTCATCACAGGCACAGACTGATCCTATTTTAGTACATAATCTTTCTGAATGAAAAAGGATACACAAATCTCACTAGTGGTTAATAAATAGCAAAGCTGCTATACAAAGTGGAATAAATACATGGAAAAGAGAAAAACAGTAAATTATTTTAAGTCCTAAATGCTACACATATATCCACATAATTTATGCTTGTTTTCTTCTCAGTTGAATTGGGAAACCTGTGACCTCAGAGTGCCTTTATTTATTACATCTCAATTATTTCCATGGAAACGTGTACTGTGGCAATCTACTGGGTTGGCAGCTCCCTAGACCACAAAATGTATACAACAGACTTTTTAAAAGCAGAAGATATGGATGGATAGAAAGAAAGAAAGAATTTCTTTATCCTACATGCACATATAAGCTTCCTCCTATTATCCAAAATTTCACCTAGATTCAGCTCATTTCTCAGACTCCCTGTTAGGCAGCTCATGCTATGACCAGTAATTTACAGCCAGTTTATGCTGAAGCTGAAAACACATTTTTTTGTGCCTAGAGACTACAGAAATATTTAGCATCTTTAAAAACTGGGCTTTCCTCAGCTCACTGTTGCAAAGACCTTCTAGATATTTCTACATTACAGGGATAATATTTCTCAGCTATGACTTGCCAGTAACCTACCTGCTTCAATTCAACAAAAATGCTCTTGCAAATAGTGTAAATTCTGTATCAGAATTAGGGACAAAATTTCATTATAAAGTATCAACCCCTTGCAAGAGATATTGCTGCCTAAAAAGTAATGAGGTATAAAACAAATGACTAATAAATGGTAAATATGTAACATTATGTGTCATGAGATGTCAAGGTTTACTAATTGAGCTTCTAGAGCAAGCACTGTTTGCACTGGCATAGAACCATTTCCTGAATGTTGAATGTGACACTTTAGCACAGGAAAATATTTGAAACTCCAGAGGCCTGGCCACTAAACTTGATCACCTTATCTGAGGGAAGTCATGACCCGAGGCCTGCTCCACCGTCCCCAAACTGTGATACTTTTAGTTTCAAACAACGTATTTCAGAGTACCCCTAGAAATAGCACTAGCTCTGCCCTTTCTTCTGCCCACACACTCATCTACCAATTACTGAAGTAGCTCCTTCAGCAGATTGTCCGGGATTGCAGAGGGTCAGAGCATCGTGCTGCAAACCTGCCCTATAGCACAATGATAAAAGGTTCCTTTAATTTGGGAAAAAAAATATTTAAGGCTTTGGACGAAGATGAAGGACCGACTTTACAAAAACTTGATAAACATTTGAAGCACGTACGACTTACATTGCAATAATTTGTTGAAGAATGGATATTTCACAAATAATATAAAATGGCCCTGGATAGGGTTTGAATTCATGCTTTAGCTGGCCGATTAACTGCACGGTAATTTTGTCCACCCACAAGTTATTTAATTACAAACGCTTTGGACTTTTTGTTTAATCTTCTGGGCATCCGAAGTTCTGATCCTTTTGTGCTTCTACA
Organism: Neodrepanis coruscans; assembly: GCA_013400695.1. Lineage (NCBI taxonomy): Eukaryota > Metazoa > Chordata > Aves > Passeriformes > Philepittidae > Neodrepanis > Neodrepanis coruscans. The sequence goes on from VYZS01062132.1 coordinate 17,348, forward strand.
ACAAAGCCCCTGGACCACGGAGTTCGCGACTTCTGCTTTGTGTAGAGGACAATAAAACCTTCCCCAACATCAGCTAACCTCCTCGTGGCTGGGAGCGAAAGGCTTCGGGAATCACGCCTTCCCTCTCGCACCCATTCACTTAAAGTCAAAAAGCTGGCAAGGCGTGCAGTACGGCGCGGGGCTGGTCCCGGCCCTCCTTTTACGTTTCGCCAGCAGCTGTTTTCTTATGGAGGTAAACAGAGGTTTTAAGCACCCCTTCCCTGTGCATGGAGAAAAATACGCGTAGTTTAATATCTAACCTTTATTAATATAGCCGCTACTAAATTTGGCTATTGTTTCTTCAAGCCCAAGCAAGTTCTCAGCCCCTATCTATCAAATCGGGTTTAATTCTCCCCTTCTTTCACCACCCTTACGCGCATTGGACAGCGGGAGCAAACAGACGGCGCTACTATTCCCAATCATAAAGGAACATTAATTTCAGGCTAACCGGCTAAAACACGAGTGTGCTCATTCCTCCCTTCGCCAGCCCGCTGGTGCGCCACCGCACCAGAACATCACGGCGAAACTTTCCTCCCTCCCCGCTTCAACGGTGCCATCGGCTCCTTTCATCAATTATCACGACACGTGTCGCCAGCGACTCTCGGCCGACACCGGGAAACCGGCGCAGCCCCGGAACGGACGGCGGGAGGGCGGACGCCCCGCGTGGGGAGACTCCGTCGGTTCCGGGGGGGTCTCCGCCACCACCGGCCCGTACCGGGGGGGGATTCGCAATCCCCGCCAAGCCGGGCCCCGGCCCTGATTGGCCGCGTCGCGGCGGCGGAGGCGGCGGCGGC
>VYZS01062133.1:0-10443 GCA_013400695.1 Neodrepanis coruscans
TAAAAAAAAAAAAAAACCACCCATAGAAGCCCTCTAGAAGCATCACACACAAATGAACAATTTCTCCTGATGAATACATAATCACATATGGCTCTCATTACCTGAAGTGTTTTACAGGTCAGGAGGTTAAAAACTTTCCATAAGGAATGGAAATGTAGGTACAAATTTAGGAAACGTAAAATACGTGAGCAAAATTGAGTCAGTGAACTGCCCATCTAGCTGAAATTTAGCCTGAATCAACATGCTAACAAAGTCACAGCTCCACCTGTTGAGCTAAAGCAAATCATTCACCTGTGACAGCTGGCAGCACAGGTTCACTTTTGTTCCAGACATAGATGACTAACACTGTGCTGCTTGAATAAAGCAAAACTCAAAAGTTTAAGGACAAACCATGCCATCGTTACTCTAGGAGAAGGACTACTGTAGCCATGGGGTCATTCTGCCAGAGAACAAAAAGACTCAATTCTACAGGAAGGATCTCACTGCAGAACAAAGACAGGATGATATTCTCCTGGGTATATTTTCTAAAGCATAGTACAATGAAAGAAATAGTGCTAGAAATAACAGCATATAGAACCTGTTCAGCTCTTTTTGATTTACAGAAGACTAACTTGCTCAGACCAAAGGCTGTGAGTACCAATAGCCATACATATATATTCTTTCACTTTTATTAGAAATGCTTACTACTTCTTTCCTGTGCTAGCTGTGAATAGGCAATTCACACAAAGCAAATCAAGCTAAAATGTAATGAAATATCGTTCCCAACCACCTTATAAAAATGAAAATATTTCTCAAACTAAAGACCTCATTTTCCAACCACAGAAATCAATGGCAAAGTTCTCATGAGCCTGTATGGTCTTGAATCAACATGCAAGTTTTTCATGGGAAGAATAAATAAGGATACATTTTTTGCCTTATAGCCATTATTCCAATACATTTTTCTTCTGAAAGAAAAAAAAAATCTGCAGTCATCTGCAAAAAATGTACATCAATAGCACAGTTAAACTTAACTTTACAGTACAAATATGATACTGCGTATAGGCCACACATGGCTTTCTGAGATATGCCACCATTTGCATCTCTTTGTAATTCTAGAAAACAGTAAGTGATGCTGTCTGAATGCTTCAAAAACATATTTACAGAAAAAAAAGACATATTAGTTATCTATTTGAAAAATCCTAATTTTCGTTTAATTTCAAAGATAAAGATACTTTGAACTATTTCTTCAGAAGCTGGACCAGTAGTCAGAAGCAGTCACAAATCATGATTCCAAAAATTCAGAATTAATCAAAAAATAATTGTCATAAAATAATTCTTGAATTTTTAATTATTCAGTTAACTATTATCCAATAATATTTGGATAATAATAATTGTTTACAATAAGGGATAGTAAGTAGTGTAGTGCTTGGTTATAGACATGATACTGTAATAGACCCTAAGTAGTCTAGAGGTAAATTTAGTATGTTCTTGGAAAAAATATTACTTTGTAACATTTTGAAAGACATTGATGTGTAACCTTTTTTGTCATTGAAGAAAATTTTATATCCTAAAATAAGAAATGCAAAAAAACTGTACTGTATTCACTTTCTCCTAGATCAGTAAAGCACTGAAACTTATGTGAGTGAGTCCCCTGACTTCAGTTAAGCTTGTGTTTTGCTTCCCAAAAGTAGTTACAAACTATCAGTCTCTACACAGAAGTGTCTGCTACAACACCACAAATTCAGAATATCTTATAAATGCAGACAAGAAAAACAGCATTGACACCTCCTCTAATGTAGTTAGTCATACATTTCTGTATTCATTTGGGTTGCATTACACTGGAAGTCTGAGCCATATCACTACAGTCTGGTAAGCCACACAATAACTTTTCCAAGACTCACACTCTGCTCTAGCTAGTAAATATTCTGTGCATTTAAGATGCAAATACAAACTGTATTGTGATATGTTTATAATTTGGTGGGATAGTGCCTTATTGTGACAAATAGTGCTGGCAGAGGCAGCAGAGTTCTCACAGAGGAAGGAGATACACAGCAAGGGGTACCACTGTTTGAGTCAGCAGACAGAATCTGAAGATACATATGATTCACACAGATCACAGATTTATCAAGGACCAGACAATATTGTTCCTTGCTCACTCCAAGTGATCACTCACAGAAGTGATTCTACTGAAGTTATGGATATCCTTTGTGCAAACAACTACTCAGAATCCTAAGATTTTAGTTCAAATATTAGAAATAGTATTGCTGAAGGGTCCTACTCTCTCCCCTGTTTGCATCATATACTATGCTGCCCCCTACTATAAGCAAGTCAGTTAAGCAAATGTGATGGTTTGTGGAAGCAGGGAGAAGAAACAAGTATACAAGAATACAAAATGTAGACCTTATTAAGGTAACACACATTGCAGATGAAAGCAGCAGGATGGAGCCCATCTTTTTTAATGGTGAAGGTTTCCATGTNCACAGAGGAAGGAGATACACAGCAAGGGGTACCACTGTTTGAGTCAGCAGACAGAATCTGAAGATACATATGATTCACACAGATCACAGATTTATCAAGGACCAGACAATATTGTTCCTTGCTCACTCCAAGTGATCACTCACAGAAGTGATTCTACTGAAGTTATGGATATCCTTTGTGCAAACAACTACTCAGAATCCTAAGATTTTAGTTCAAATATTAGAAATAGTATTGCTGAAGGGTCCTACTCTCTCCCCTGTTTGCATCATATACTATGCTGCCCCCTACTATAAGCAAGTCAGTTAAGCAAATGTGATGGTTTGTGGAAGCAGGGAGAAGAAACAAGTATACAAGAATACAAAATGTAGACCTTATTAAGTGGTGAAGGTTTCCATGTACTATTTATTATGCTCATCTTTTATGCCACATTTCTGTAGTGATCATCTTATTTTCCTTCACTTTAAAGATATGTTCACTCAGTAATTGTCCTCCACAAAACTACAGTATTATTGTTATGTTTTATTTATCAATATTGCTTACAAAATTTTCTCAAGGTGCAAAGAATTCCCGACATAAACATTAAGAAAAATCTCTGTATGTAATACAGAGTACTTGCAGTAAATGACAGCCGAAATTACTCTAAATTAGAGTCAAATTACAGACTAACATTCTGATTTTAAACACATGAATATTTTACGATACTGTTATTGACAGTGCAACAAGCATGAGGACAGAGTTTCAAAATTATTCTTATTTTAAATCCATACCTTCTTTTGCAAGACTTCAAATGTTATGGATGATATTGTAAATCTAAAAAGCAGTCCATTAATTTTATATAAGCAGTTTTATACACCTGAAGGCCTATGACAACATTTCTTGACAAAATAGCCTAGCAGAAAAATTGTTTTTCCAAAGTTCAATCAAGAATAACTTACAAAAATGACTGTGCAGATAAATATTATGGTACAGGTGGTCTGAACTACCCATAACAGAAATTCCATTAGCTAAAATTTTTTAAGAGCTGCCAATTACACTTTCAATTTGAAGTGGCATCTAAATAGTGACAAGCAATTCTCGATGATAGAAATGGTCTACTTAATCCTCAACAGGAAACAGAATCTTTCCTCCTCTCTCAAGTAAACAAACCATTGATTTACGTAGGAATCCTATATTGGATTACACTTGGTATGAGGCCATAGCATCTGCCGCAGAAGAGTTGTTTTTTTTTAATAGTGCTGTCAATATAAGGTTGGAATATTTCTTCTTTTTTCTTTTTACCCAATAGCTCATATGCACCTTTAAAACCAGTGCAGGAAATACTCTGCCACCTGAGAGTTAACTCACACATAATACAAGGCTGATATGGGGTAGGGGAAGGTGGGGAGAGGATCATTAAACATGCTAGTCACTAATCATTTGTAATGCTACTTCTGTTATTTCTGACATACGCATGCAATATCAGGTAGAAGCACCATATTCATAGGGACACATCCAAAACTACTAGAACTGTTAGAAATCACCACTGAGTTCAGGGATTTTCAGATCAAAGCTTGTTATAACAAGGAAGGTAAGTAGCATCTGTTGTTTTTCAATTCAGGGTATTCTGTTCATTGGATTTAAGTGATGCACTGCACTACTTTTTTTCTCTAAATAAATAATATTTTAATATATCATATATATATATATATTTAATGTTTTTTACAAGAACTAAGGCTATTAGATGACTTCTTTCCTTGTATTATTTTGGCTGTCAGCTCTGCTTCTAAAAAAACTCTGCTGTACAGCTAACATCAAATTTTAAGGAAATATACAAAGAAATAGTGTAGCCATATTTTACTTACCAGTTTTTCAAAAGTACAGCAAAAAACGAGCAATCATAAGTACACACAATAAGAAAAAAAACAAGCTACATACACCAAAAAAATGCAAACGGGCACTTCATTCTTTAGTTTTTAGTGAGTCTGAATTAAAAAATTAAATTTGAGGAAAATAAGACACCAGTATCATAGTAATTTGGTAGGCCTAATTCCTCCCTCTTCAACAACCTGCAGATGTGGAAAGAGCAGATTATCTTTCAATGTGCTGGTGAACCTGTCATCAAAGTGATCAAGCAGATTAACAGGAGAATTGATACTCCAGAGGGGCACTGGCAAAACTAACTCATGAATGGAGTTTGGACAGAGTCAGAACAGAGACTGACTAGTGGACAAATCTTTTTTCAGCAGATGCAGGGGGCAAGGAAGGAAATATATCTATAAAAAAATTACTAAACCTCCCATTGGAAAAGAAGAGACAGGAAACCTGGAGAGATGATGCAGTGTGCAAGGCAGATGAATATCCCTGAGACATTTGTCACTAGATGGATGGTGAGACACTGACATTAATGAAGGTGGCATTTGGAAGATAAAAGCAATATCTCTGCAGCAGACAATACAGTTTCAAGACATCGTGCATGGGGACATGGTGTAATCAAAAGGGACTGGAGAGTGTTCACATCTAGCAAAAGCCTCACAATCACTACTGATATTCATGTGAGAATTTGGATCAGGAATAAATAGCTTATGGTTTTGTCTAGAGGGTTGTTGGGGATTGTGGGTTGTTTTTCCTCTCAGCCCAGTCAATTCCCATCACATTCCTCTATTGAAGGACTCTCTATCAGTCATTCACTTACACCTGCCTTGCCAAAAGTCACTGTTTCATTGACAAGTGCTTTTCAGGCAGCAGAGCTCTAGAAGACAGCTCTGTCGATAGTGAGTGGGGATTTACAAGGGTGGAGGCACTTGACTGAGATTATCTCCTCGTGAAATTGAGGAGAGACTTGGGAGATACCCCGAGCATTGTTTGCCAGGACACAAACAAGTGAAGGAAGCAAGATCTGGCTGCCCCTCACAGATGTCTCAGAGTGCCACTACCCCAAAAATGACATCAGCTGTGTCTAAGAGCCATTCCTGCCATTACTCGTGGGATAGAAAGTGTCATTATTAATTAAACTCTGCCTGTTCTCTTGTCTAGGTATCAGAAATGTCTCACAGCTCATCTTTTACTCCAATGCTCTCAGATATGTCTGGTCTCTCTCCAAAAGGAGAGGATGCTGAGAACTTTGGGTAGAATGAGACAAACCTGAGCATCCCAGAACAGCCTTCCTGATCCCCAGATTCGTCCTGCCATCTCTTTTCCACTCCACACTTATGTATTGTCCCTCTGATCAGTTTTTCCCCAGAAAACAAAGCAACTGCTACACCATTGAGAGAAAGCAAGTCAACAGCAAGATCGATCTTCTGGTCCACCCGTCTACTTCTTCCTCCAGGAAAACTGACGGAGGCCGTCAAAGTGCAAGTCCAGAGCGTGTGGCGGGTCAGGTCTAAGCAGCAGCGGCGCGAAACATTGGCTAGCCCGGGACAGGACGCCTATGAGAGAGCAGTTTCCAGTAGCCGGCATGAACCCCCAGGCGCTGTCCGCGGTGCTGCCTCCGCCCCGGGCGTACTCCAGGGTGCTGCACGGTGCTTCGGGGCAGCCGAAGGGGCAGCGCCAGCCCTTGCCCGGGGCGGAGCGGGACTCCCCAAAGTCAGCCCTCTCCCGGTCTGACTGCCACAGCTTGTCCGCTCTTCCCTCAGTGCTTGCAGTAGCCGTCCGCGGCTCGAAACACTCAGCATCTCCGACAGAGGGGGCAAAGCAACATTTAAATGAATAAGTAAATAAATAAACAAACAAACAAACAAAAATCACGTGGATTAATCATGCACTGAAGAAAGTTTTAGAGGAAGATCCATGGACAAACAAGAAAATAGGAACCCAAACCAACACGATACGTGATAAAGATAAGCTCTTTCTGAATCTTCATTAATGCTGCAGGCAGGGAGTGCAGCCCCACATGTGAAGGTACTCGTGTCCCCATCCTGTGGCAGAGTACCGAGAACCTCCTGGTTGTCCCTCAATACTGTCTCTCTTTGCTTCGATTTAAAAATTGAAAGAGAATGGAGAAGTGATAGAAGAAAGCTGACTGAATCAATCACAAGCAAGTCCAGCAAGATGGATTATGGGAAAAGAAGCTGTATTCCTAAGCAGCGACCGGTGTCACAGTAGTTAAAATAGAAGAGAAAAGCCTCTCACAAAGTCAATTCTTATGTAGATGAGGCAACATAAGAGCTTTTCTCTCTCTTCGAGGGCTTAGTGAATTTCTAATTTGCCCAAAGAAGCCCTAGAGGGATGAGGAAGAAAGGGCGGAAATGTTGGGATTGTTATTCATAACATATATTACCATGATCTGGACTGTCGCCTAGAAATACACTGGAAATTATGAGATCGAATGCCATTGTCTCAGCCGAATTATTTCTCTTGACCTTCGGCTTTGTCCATCCAGGCTGAAAAACTTCTTCCAACGAACATCGCCCCCGCTGTCTGCCAGACACACAACTGTGGTCCCTCTAGGTCACAGATAGAGAAGGAGGATGAAAGACCATTTCCCCTCCAAAAGAAGGATGCTCACAGAAGTTTAAACAACAGGCAGAAAAATGTAGGGTTAAACAATAAACTGGGAAATGTACTGTCCTATTGAACAGAGAGCAGTTTGCACAGCATTGAGAACCCACCAATATATATCATATCAATAAAAAGCAGCTCTTCGAAAGCTTGCATAGCAATTGAGACTGGAGATCTTTTTTGATATGGGTTGGCATTTCCTCATATCAATCTGACAGAGCCAACTCAGGAAATTGCTGGTAATATTCATCTGGGGAGCACTTTCATTAAACGTAATTCATTCGACTTTCACAATAAATTGAGTGACATCCTTACAGCAGAACCTTTTTATCCTTGATGAAGTGCTTGCCAGCCTTTGGTTTTCCACTTTATTGTCACATTCCTTAAAACAGAATCGTCAACATGTCAATCTGCTGCAAGAAAAAAATGCTAAAGCTGTATTTACAAAGCACCCAGGAGGTGGTTTAATGCTGACTTACAAGAAGAGCGAGCTGGGTGTTAAACCATCTGATAAATCACAGCAAAACTTCACCCAAACCCAATCGGGAGAACAGAAGCCAATACTGGGGAGGGAAGGATGGCTCACACATTCATTTTCTCCCAGTGCTGGCTATTCCAAGCAATTGGTTTCTTAACCTGCTTCACCGCACTTTTAAAGAGGATTGGGAAACTGGCTTTTTGTTAATTAAAATGGAGGTTTAGAGATGCAGGAAAATATTAAAAAGGTTAAAATGGATACCTCTAGGTACTGTATCGACCTGGGAGATATGGCTAGTAGGAGAGAGGCAGGGATTATATTTAGGTGTCTCCCTAAAAGGTAAAATCTGTTCCAGACTGCTTTCTCCAGCTATTTAATAAATAGAAATAAGGTATATTAAGCACTAGGAAAAGGAAATTTCAGTGCGGGGAAACCCCTTCTTAAACTAGCACAGGTCCCGGGTGGTTAGGAAGTAAGGAAGCCCGGAAAAGAATTCACCATCATGCGCTTTTAATAAATAAATAAATAAATAAATAAGATAGATCGATAGATAGATAGATAGATAGATAGATAGATAGATAGATAGATAGCATAGATAAGTTTGTTTCGCCTACACGAGATGGAGTTCTGGTTGTTATTCCTGTGCCTTGCCTTCCGAAAAGGTAATTTCCACACACCCCCCACCACCACCACCACCGTGACAGCGTCTCAAACTCCTTTAGAAAGATGGAGCAAGATCATCTCAAGGCTACATAAACTCCCACGCACAAAAAGCCACTTCTCTCCCTACTCGCCAAGCGTTCTCCCCTGCCTTCCCCGCCTTCGACGACAAATTGAAAATTGCAAGAAATCGCTTATTTGAGGGGAAAAAAGCAATACTCGAACGCATTCAACACCAAATGCCTCTGAAAAAAATACTGTGGGTGGTGATTACGATAGGACAATGCCTTCTCTCTCTTTTGTTTTCTATTTTCTTTTATCTTCGCTGCCTGTAGAGGTGTGGTTTGTTTGGGTTTTTTTCTTCCATGACAAAGTAGGGCACAGTCAGCAACTATCTTTAAAAAGAAAGAAGCAAAAAAAACCCCAATTTATCTTCTCCAGCACGTGTTATCTCCTCACGTTCACCACAGTTTTCATTAACGGGGGTGAAATGACCGCAAACAGTGCGACACTCAGCGAAATTAAATGTACACAAACTGTGGAGCCGCCAACCCCCTGTTTACCCCCTCAGCAAATACTGTACCAAGTATGCCACCGCTGAGGACAGTTTTAAACCTCTATGATCCGAAACAATTTTACAGGAAAGCTCCGCTCGGTTGTCAGAAGGCCTCCAAGATACAGTGACGCTCTAGAATAGACCTTAAAATCGCAGCTCAGCACGGGAAGGAGGTTAGCAGGCTGTTTTCTAAGCTCCTCTGCCAAAGCTATCGCCCTGATAAAGGTGCTCCGTGAGCCCCGTAGTTCTGCTGTTCTGACAAAGCACCAAGAAGAAAAGATTCGCCCGCGAAACAGCCCTCGTGGGGTAAAAAATCACCTCTCCTTTTCCTACTGCGCTGCTTAAGTTCTGCACGAAGTTAAAGTGCTCTGCCAGCCGGCTCCGGTGTGTATCCTAATTAACAGACCCAGCGGTGAATAAACACTTTGCTGGGAGAAGATGACGAGACGGGCCGGGGTGCTGAGGAGAGAGGGATCCTTACACTAGCAAAACTTCGACTGATGTTAGTTCCGCACACGCTACTCCGGATAACGAGTACCTAAGTAATGAGCCGAAGTCTCTTCGAGCCGGAGTGATCCCAGCAAAAGAGGTGCATGTTACCACTCCGTGTTTGTATGGTGCGGGAAGGTCTCCCTCGAGCGACCGGGGGTAGAACCTGTGATCGTGACTGGGGGTGAAGTCCTGCCATCCTAGAGCCACGGTGCCGCCCTGCGCCCGCGTTGCCGGGGGTGCGCAATATCCGGCCGGCGGCCAGGGAGCGGCGGGACGGGGGGAGGCCCGCCAGGAGCTGCCGGCCACGGCCCGCCGTTCCCCGCCGCATGGAGGGGGTCCGCAGCTGCCGGCACGGAAATGATCTGCCTCCTCCTTCGAGACCCTGCTTGACCTGTCCCAGTGAGAAATTACTAGTTAGGATCCTTGCCTTCCTTGCACACGGCTCGGGCGTTCTGTAGTCCCCTCCACAGCATGCTGCTTCCACACAGGGGGGAAAAACAGGAAGAAATGAAAAGAAACAGCCTGGCCTTTTATTGTCCTGTGTTGTCAGACTGGAAATTCAGCGGCAACTAGGCAGGAGGTACAACGAGAAGGTTTCCATTAGGAGAATGGTGTAAATCCCAGTGTCCTTATAAACAGAACTCAATCCCATAAGAGTCTGCGGTCTTTGGGTGTTGTTTATTCTATGTTTTTTTTCTTTATTATTTACGTGCTTCCTTACTGACGATTTGGAGCTCAGAATAGCACTGTTAGTTAAGGAAACATCCATTAGAATTAGACTAAGATGCTTTCGAAAGAACAACCATGAAGTGGAGTGTCGTGGTAAATAAGACAATGTAGGTATTTGAATGCTTTCTACAGCTCTCTAAAAGTAAAGAAAGAAAACAGCTGCAAGCCTTTAAAGTTTAACTCCTAATTCTACCAAATAAGTACCAAGTTACCGTTTAGGCCAAAAGAAATGTATTTCCACTGCAAATCAAACATAATATTTTTTATACACTATATAGCTCGAAACAAGAAGAAAATACATGTTTCGCAAAAGACAGCTAATGTTTTTATCAATAAACATAATACGGCAAAATACCCCAGCAAAATTCCTACTCGTTCTGATCAGCTGTGACTTCTATAAATTGCAGGCAATAAGGCTAGATGGCATATGGCTCTATTAAAAAGGCAGAGAAAAGCAGAAACAGTTTTCCCCCACCTCCAGATTTCATTACAAAGAGATTTAAAGGTGAAGGGGAAAAGAATTAAAAAAAAAAAAAAAAAAAAAAAAAGAAAAAAAAAAAAGAAATTAGAGGGGGGAGGGGGAATGAAAAGG
>VYZS01062133.1:10981-24187 GCA_013400695.1 Neodrepanis coruscans
CGCCTGCCCCGCAGCGCCCCCGGGTGGCACGGCCGCGGCAGCGCAGGGAGCGCAGAGCGGGCAGCGCCCGCGGCCGCGGGGCCGGAGCTGGAGACGGAGACGGAGCCAGGGCCGGGCCGCCGCTGCCTCCTCCCCCAGCGCGGTCGCCGGGGTGCTTCTCTCGGCAGCGCTTCTGTAAAAGGGTCTTTTTCCTCCCCCGTCACCACGGGGATGAGCTGCCGCCAAGCGTTTGCCTGTTTAACGCACCGCAGGCGAGATAGGATGGGGACTGCAAAGGAGCAGTCTGTCTGATTTTTGTTCCTTGCGGTCGTAGAGGGAATAAAGTGTGTATGTGTGTGAAAAGAGATAACGCCGCTGTTTACTCGTGTTCCCTCAGTAATCCTAAAGGAGATTTGCTACCAAAGTCAATGACACTTCACAAGGAAAATACCAGCTATGCTCTCCACCGAGTGCCCTCCCGCCTCTGCCGCGCCTCCCGTAAGGGCACACGGGGGGTTCCTTTCCGTACCAATTCCCACCCTCAGGAGGGAGCAGCGAGTAAGAAGTTGTCTCCTTCCTACAGCCTGGCCGGGCGCCCCTGCGGCGGGGCTCTGTTGCCCACGCAGACGCCGAGGGACCCGGCCCGGGAGGTGGCACCGGGGGACGCGGCCCGGGAGCCCCCGGCCCTCCTCTGGTCCAGCGGCGCGCCCCTTCCCCCGGAGAAGTTATGGGTCTGCCCCCACTATATCCCCGTGCCCCGCCGAGTTTTCCTGGCCGAGCCTCGTGCCTCCCCTCCCCGGCCGCGGCCCGACCCCGGGACGACGGGGCCGGGTTCGCTGAGGGGCGCAAGTAGTTGCCGTGAGTTTGTTCGTTCTCCGCCGGGTTGGTGCCCTCCTCCCCGCCGAGCTCCCCGCTCTCCGGCCCGTGTGAGGGGCCGGGGGCACTCACCAGGTAGAGGGTGGGCTGCAGCAGAAGGACCGCGTACCAGTACACAGCCTGCATCCTCGCCGCTCAAACTTCCCCCGTGCTGCCTTCGCTGCCTCTTTGTTCCTTCCAGAACATAGATCCACCTGACATCCACTTTACAGAACAAGCAGAGATCTCACCAGCCTAGACAAAAATGAAATTATAGACCCCATGACCACAAGACAAGGTTAGGCTTGAGACAAGGGGCGAGGACAGGTGTGTAGGGAAGGGGGGGCGGGGGCGGGAGAGAAGGAGGAGATGGGGTGTGTGAATGGGGGTGGCGGAAACAAAAAACGATTAAAATCGCGTTAATCCAGCATCAGAGCAAAGTGATCTCATGGTCTGAGGTGGCAGATCGACTCTAGGCAGCGCTCCTCGGCGCTCAGTCCTTTTACTGGGTAGGAGAGCCCCATGGTGTGGGCTGGGATGGCCCGGGGGTGCCACCGCCAGCCCTGCCTGCCCGCCTGCCTGTGAGCCCTCGGCGGGGACCGGGCGGCAGCCGCCCGCCAGTTGGCCGCGGAGCCCCGGCAGAGCGCTGGAAAGCGGAGTGGTGCCGGAGCAGGGAAAAGGGGGCAGCAGACGCTGGGATCGGGACGCTTAAAGCCGAGGCAGAGAGCTTTGTCTTCGGTATACTCGAGCAGGGTCTGCGTACCCCCACAAGCGCCCATCGCCCACCGCTGCTCCTAAAGACGAGCCGTGCTTTGCCCCGGGCCGGGACCGAGCCCAGGGGCGCCCCGACGGGCAAGGACCCCCATCCCAGCCCTCCTCCGCTTCCGCGGCCCGCGGACAGCCCCGACGTCGCGGGGGGGCCGCGGCGGGGATACGTACGGCGTGGGGGATCCGACGGCGGCCGGGGCTCCGCGGGGGGCTCCATGGGCGAGCCTAGAGGGGCTGAGTGCCGCGGCATAGCCCACCGCCCCTGTGCATCTCCTCGCCTCGCTCCGTGCCGAGGTGTCCCGCGGCCGCTGTGCATCCAGCGCAGGCACTGTCAGGGCGGCTGGCAAGCTCTCCCCCCCTCTCCTCCCCTTCTCCGCACACGGCCGCGCTCCGGCTCCGCCGAACAGGACACTTACGAGAGGAGGGAGCTGCCCGGGCTGCCCGCTCGCCTTCGGTGGGGGGCGAGGGCAGGAGCGGCGGCACCGGTGCTCCGGGGCGTCCAGGGCGATTTGTCTCTATTAAAAATGACTTATTGGCGAGGGAGCGGCGAGCGCCCGCTATTTAACTTGAGATAAAATCTATCTGCAAAGACCTTGGCCGATCATCTTAAAATAAAGCGCTGGAGCCGAGCACTGTCCGAGCCTCACTGCTTGGGGAGAGAGAGCGAGCAGAGGAGGGGGGAGGAAGGGGGGACTTGCTTGGCGAGGGGGAAGGGAGGAGGGAGGAAGGGGAGTTCAGCGGCGTCCCATCCTCTCCGCTGAACAGGGTGATGAATTAGAGCCCTCCCCGGGCGACGCGAGCTGCCTTGCGCTGCCCGCCCTGCCCGCGTTGCTGCCTGCCTTGTGTCCTGCCCTGTCCGTGCCTGTCCTATCTGCCCTGCTGCCTGACTGCCGGGGCGCGGGCGCTGCCCTCCCTGCCCGCGCTGCTGCCTGGGCATAGACTCTTTCCGTCTCCGCCTGCCAGCAGGAGCCGTCTGCCTGCCTGGAAGGAGCATGGGAGAGCACCTTCCTCCTCTTTCTTCCCTTTCGTTTTAGTTTTTTCACCTTCCTCAGGGGTGTCCCGTGCACCGACAGTGCTGCTTCGCCTGCGAAGGCAGCGGGCGCCCGCCAGCCAGGGACGGAGGTGGCGGGACCGAGGAGCGGAGATGGGTGACGGCTGCGGGAGCCAAGCTCCGGGAGGGAAAGGTTGCTTCTGCCTCGCAAGCAGGAACCTGTAGCTGGACAGCCCCTCGGAGTGAAGGTGGAAAGCTCATCCCTACTCAGTGCTGTGGCTTATCCTGCCAGCTGTTATTCAAATGGAAAGGTCTCATCGACCTTGTTTTCCTTCTTCTTTACAAAGAGTCCTGTGGGCTTTTTCACTTACTCCTCCATCTCCCAAATGGTATCATTACCAGTGTGACATTGGGACAGGGTGAAGCGGAGGATACCGGCAGCCCAGGGTAGCCTTACCAGAGGTTCAGAGTTGATAGTAAAAGTCAGATTCATCACCTCCCAAAGGGAACCAAAAAGCAAGAGAGGGAAATGAGAAAGAAAAGGGAGACTTCAGTTGTTCCGCCAAATCCTTGCTTCCCTCAGGACACGTAGTGGTAATTAATATGTGCAATCTGAGGCTTCAGTACCAAGCCATAAAATACTGTTTTAATTTCAGGTCTGAGTTTAAAACTGTGAGTTTAAAACTGTAATGAAAGGGGATCGGGAAAAGAAAAGGGAAGGTAATGAGTTCTCTTTGAAAGAGCTGCACCAGAGCTTCCCCCATGGCCCTTTCTGCTCCAAACACCTGGAAGATGGACATCTCCATATGCTTCCAGCACCATCACTCTGCTAGACATGCGGAATGTTTACCTTACAGCTTTGGACAGAAGTGTGCAGCCTGCAAGGAATCATACTGTCATCGTGCCCCTCCAGACAGCCTCTGCATTACAGTGCAGGCTAAAGCTGCCTAGGGACTTCTTGTTTCAAAAGGATAACAAAAAATTGCAGCTGACTTCTCCCTTGCAACTCCCTCCCTCCTATCTCTTCCACTCTTCTCCATAAGTGTGGGGCTTGAACCACAATTAGAAATTGGTCTAGAGATACATGAGAGAGAGCAAAAGGGAGAGAGATGGGTAAATAGACACTGCTCTCTTTGCATAGAGCAAACTTGTCATGAGCTGCATGGAGCATACTAGCATAATGCTAATCATTAGCTGCTGTTTAGACCCAGCATAGGTACTCTTACCTATTAGGTAAGAGTAGGCACTCTTACTTACGAAATTACCAGGTTAATATGGAGCAGAAAACACAAATGCAAAGTCTGTCAGGTTTCAGTAGGTCGTGCTCCTGGAGAAGACATAAACTCTTCAGGAAGGAGAAATTCAACTCTACTGTATGTATAAGTTGATTCAGTTTCTCCTACTTCTGATCACTGTTTTTATTGGAGTGACAAGTAGTTCTTGAAATAATCATTCATTCAGCTGTTCAAATAGAAGACGGCCCTCCCAGTATTTCTCATCCAAATCCTCATACCTCCTCTAGGAGAGCACTGTGGAGGAGCTCCTGGCTCCATTGGAATCACAAGCATGGCTCCTCTTTAGTTCAGCCCACTGAAATTTCTTGACTCTAAATTCAGCAAGGTCTCCTGTAAACAGCCTGAGCTGTGTGGCATCTACTTGAGTTAGCAGACTCTTAGCCAAAGTTCTTAACAACAGATAAACCTGCTTTCTATCAGGTTTGGACTGATCCAAGGTCTCACTGGCTTCATTGAGAGCTGCTTTGCTCTTCAGCTAACCTCCTTAGTCAAAGGTCACAAGGACAAAGTTTCCAACTACAGTGTAATTGAGCTTTTCTTCAGAAAATGACTGCTCCTTCCCTTCACTGCGAGTCCAGAAGAAAGAAGCAAGGAGTATATAGGAGTCTGGACTGATCTTTTTTATTAAAAAAAAAAAAATAAAAGCAAATTCCAAAGTATTCTAACTGTGAATATGTGATACTTTTTCAAAGGGAATATAACGCATATGACAATCTGACATTTAGGATTTTTGGACACAGTCATTTGACTTCTGACTTTTATCTGATTCTGTACTATTGGTAGAGCAGTTTAAGTGAAATATTAGTTTTCTATAAGTGAATTTTAATTTCAACTATTTGGATGCTGTTTGTAATCTTAGCAATAAGGTTCCCATCAGAGCAGTGTCAGCTACTGAAGTTTTAAAGAATCACAAATTCTAGGCTTATTAATAGACATTTTAAAAGACCAGTTAGACTTTAGAATGCAATTGGACTATTTTTAAAGCTTTGAAATGCATTCTAGGCTTTAGAAATCTTCCCTGTTTCGGCAAAGATAGCATCCTGGCTTGCAGAACTGAAAGGGTCACAAGCAGAAAACTCAGACAATGGTGAGTGTTTAATAACTGCTACAGTTTCCAAAAGAAGATGGGCACATGGTTTAATTGCTAGAGGCACTAAAAGAAAATAAAATGCTGTAATGATAAATACCAAATTATTTGCTAAACTTACTGCACAATGTAGCTAACTTGTCTAAACATGGCCAGCTATTTATGTAATAGTAAATAGAACTGAATCCCATGCAATCCTACTCAAAGAGGCCATGTTTCTTATTTTGGAAATACTCCTTGAAAAAAAAGAAAGCAAAGTAAAGAAGGCAAATGTGAATCAAAGAGCAAGGAAATCTCTTTAAAATTTGAAGACCTAAAGGGTTAAGGAAAAAAGATCTGATGAATCAATATTTGGCACTAAGAAGAATATTTACATGAGGTAAGGTTATTTACATGAGTGATATGAAGCATCTGGGCTGTACACTGTATAGTATATATGTAGTGCATATGCAACTCCAGTATCTCATCTACATTCATTCTGAAGTGCTACTGGATTCAACTGGAGTTGCTTATGCACTACAATGACAGATTATGGCCTCCACAGATTTTCTATATTTGTACTATATAGTGTGCAGGCCAGATGCCTCATATCACTCATGTAAATAATCTTATTGAAATGTTCTTCATATTGCCAGCCATCAATTCATCAGACCTTCTCTTCTTATCCCTTCCCTCTTCACATTTTAAAGTGATTTCTTTTGTTTCAAGGAAATCTTCATGTTTCAACAGAGCATTTTTATGGTTGGTATAAATACTAAAAAGAGAGTCCCTTGGTTCATTTTATTTCCATTCTTTCAAGGTCAGAACACAACTATACGTACCATTCATATTTCTAAAAATAAAAACATCTCTGTAGGACTTTTATTTTTATTAAATTGATTTTTAACTACTTACAGTCAAAGGCATACCATAAAGTGGTGTTTCTCTGTATTCCATACAGAAAAATACAGCAATACTACAACGACTTAAAGAGAAGTGCCTTGTATTCATCATATTCTTAACGAGTTCTCCTGATGCTATGTCATGAGGATTCACACAACATTGGAGTGAGATGTGTTGTTCAGCATTGAAGACGCCTAAAAGGTAATGTACAAGGCCCATGTCTGGACTGCTCAGTGTTTCTGGGATATAAATACAAGCAAGCCTATAGGCTTCACAAGACATATTCCAGGTGACACTCAGTGTGCACATACATACTCAGGATTTTCTCAAAAAATACTTGAGATGAGACATAAATTATTGCCTATAAGAATAAAACTTACAGCTAAGTGTATCTACAGGATTTCCTCATTAATAATGCCTTTTCATTCAAGGGGCAGGAATCTTTAGACCATTAATATAATAAGTAAGAAAGCTTTCTAGACTTTTATGGATAGGGATTTTTTTTCTAGCATTATATCTATAACAGAGATTTTTACTTGCATTACACTTTTGTTTAATGCTTTAGATCTTGACAATTTTCTACAGCGACATTACAGGAAATAGAAGAGTTTTAATAATATCCATAAGAAATAGAAAAAAAAGAAAGTAATGGAAGGAGACTGCACTGAATCTGTATATTGTCCAGAAAATGCCGCAATTTGGGTGAGTTTCCTGAAGACATAATTAGATTTCAAAAATAGTGTAGGACTAAGTGAAATTCTTAATTAAAATCCAATTATTGGAATATTCCATGATGACCACTCTAGGGATTATTAACTGACAGCAACACTTGTTGGAATAATAAAACTCGACAACAAAAGTTTTATTAAAAACTTGTGTAGGGTTTTTGATTGCAAAATAACACAATTTGTATCTTGTCATCTGGGAAGGCTTTATGTAAGAGAGCTAAAATATTAAATTGTCTTGAAGTAGGAATTGATAGGAGAGAGTCTGCAAGTCCAGTTGTCTTTTTTTTCAGTGTGATGGTGAGGAAGAAAGCAGGGAAGTCCCTGAAGGCTTCTTAGACTGCCTGCAGAGACAGAGATGCTCGCAGCCCAGGTCACCGTTGAAGCTGCTGCCCTTGGGCTCCTGGGAGCAGCTTGTTCTTCAAGGCTTGAGTCAGAGAGCTGCACAAACCTTGAGCATTCAGGGCAGAAGGACACTCCACAGAGAATGATGAAGAATGGTAAAACTTCACCCCAAAAGCCTTCGAGGGTAGGACATCCTGGCTCTACATCATATATGTCAAAATGTCACCATGGAGCCACGTTTTCTGAAGCAGCATAATCAAGTATTCTCAATACACTATACTAAAAGTAGGAATAAACTCTCTGATGCAGTGCTATGGTTGCTGAAAGCAGATCTCCTAGTATCTTTCCTGCTGTGTTTTTTTCTCATTTATACTATATTGCTTGCATACATAAAACAACAATGCTGTCCTGAAGCCACTCTACAGAGTGGCTGCAGCAGCAGCCGGGCAGGGCAGGACAGCAGCCTGCACGGCTACTCAGGCCCTTCTTGGTGCTGGAGGCATGACATTGAAGGCTCTGAGGGCAGCTCCTTCCACTCACCCTTCCATCCCTTGGGGTTTGTGCCAAGCACATTGGTGCCAGGCCGATGGGCAGTCGTGCTGGGCCTGCTGCTCCACGTTCACCTGCTCACAGGGAGTCAGGCTGGGGCTACAGTTGTTACACACTGCAGTAAAGAGCCTCAGAGTTCTGTTGACCTCAGGAAAGGAAGTACAGGTGGTAAATTACTGGAATTGCTGGTGTTGAAAAGGAACCTTATTCCCTTTTAAAAACATCTAATAAAAGTATAAATTATCTGGTTTAGAAGAGCCTGAGGTAAATTTGGGCAACCAGTCTTTTCGTCATCAAATAAGTCAAAGTTTTTCAACTTCTTTTGAACAAGGTGGAGTTGAGTCTATGTGAGAAATCTCCTTTGGATACCTCTTGCAGTGACGAGAATTTTTAAAGACAAATTTTGTATTTTGTCCCTCATCTAGTAAATTATTTTGTGTGACCAGGTGTTAAGACCAAGGAATATTTTGTAAACCATTTTTTAAACTTCTTTAAAGACTGTTTGCACTCCAGGATCAGGATTTTACATTGCACCTACAGTAATTAGGTGCAATTTTAATTGTTGTGTAATTTTTTTTTTTTTTTTTTGCTTTGTTATGTAGAGGGGATTCTCTTAGTCATACGTGTAAAGGACAATCTTCAATTAGACAGCAGCCCACCCAAAGAATGACATCTCACTATTTTATTGAAATATATACCAGCTTCAATATTTTCAGTCTTTAGAAGTTCAAAAAGAAATGTGACAATATGGGAAGGGGTTATATACTTTGTAAAACTAGGCAAAAATGTGACAAATTTCAGCTGTAATAGCAATACAGTAATTAACTGTTTTTACTTACCCAAGCCTACATTTGGTATTAAAACAAACTAAGAAATTGTTAAGAAAGAACAAACCTTGGAAGAACTTTCACCTTTGATGAAAACCTGAAACAGATTTTCAACTTTACTTTAAAAGAGAAAGCTTCAGACAACATACCAAAGAAATCACAGAGAAAATGAAATTCCTGCTTTTACATTGCAGCTGCTGCTGAGATATGAACGCTTGGCTACAAAAAGACAGATAGCTGTTATGATCATCAGTATTAATGAATACATTTTTAAAAACAAAGGGATGTCTATTTGTCGTTATTTTGTTATGCCTTTGCAATAGCTACACTTCAACAGCTACAGATGCGGTTCCGTTTTACTCTTGAGAAAACTTTACTAAAAATCTTTAGTGAATACAAAAATTAGAAGAAAGAAAAAGAACCAATTTACATGGTTTACATCATTTAATGTAAAAATTCGAGCTTTCTCTGTCAGAGATTGGGGGGCGAGGGTGTTAGTTACACTGGACTATTACAATCTTCCAGTGCCACCTTGTGGCTTAGCATAATATTGCAAAAGGCATCCAACATTACATTCACCAAGTATAAGAGGCCAGTTATCCACGCAGCAATCCATAAAGATAATAATCTGAGAGCTGGAAGAGAGTTTTCGTTTTAGATACTAGACAACCTTCTTCCTCACCACAAGAAAATGTCAGCTTTTGCTGGTACAGAGTAGTTCCCATCACACCCAGTGCTAATATTTGGGCATGATTCAAAGTATGTCCCCCAAAGCAGTGTGCAGAAAGAGTCCTAGGGAGGTTTTGCAACAGGCCGTGTACGATAGCATTATTCTATGTTATATCATACAATTTATCATTAATGATGTGTTTTTTGGTTTAAACTACTGCTCTTATTTCACAGTGTAATGGAATGCATCAACCATAGGCAAGTATCACCACATTTGGGTATTATTTCACTACTTGGCCACTCCCACTGTGAAGACTGTTTCCCTAAGCGCAGCAGGATTTGCCTTTCTGCAGTTCGAGGCTGTGTTATCGCATCACACTCACAGCAATGGTATAATGGTTCCTAAGCAGAGCCCTTCCACACTGCTATGAGAACACCTTGCACACACACATGATACCTTGGTGGCGTTTTTCATCAATAGATAAGTGGATTTCTTAAAGCTGTAAGTTATGAGATAGACATCATCCAGAAATAAAACTGATTAATTTCACTGACACATACTTCAGAGAACATCATCTTTTTGAACAGGGAAGTCATATCTTTGAAAAGAGTACAAGGCAAAAGGATGTCAGCAGCAGTGGCAGTGGCACCAGCAAGAGGTGCAGACTAGCTCAGACTGGTCCTGTGAGCTGCGATTTGGGGATGGATAGGCAAGCTCCCCAGGCTGGCTAACTTCGCATCCTGAAACTGCCCATTTCAGTTGTACAAGACTTGCAGTTATGGCAAAGACATTCAGAGGACATAAAAAAGATAAACCAAAGGCAATCAAGGGGCTTGATTGTCATGAGTCTGAAAATCCATGAAACACACAAATGACAAGTGTATGAAAATAATCTCCAGGTTACTAAAGCAGAATTTATTAATAAGATCAAAATAAGTCCTGGATAATTATATCTCAGACAATCATGCAGTGCTAGTCAAGTATTATACAGCAGATCTTAAACTGGGATTCCTGTTTTGGAGAATCAACCATTTACCCTACTGACAGATCCATCTTTTACTTTTCATCCTATACTTCTTACAGGTCTATGCTGACAAATCTGTTGTTTCCTGTCATCTGTTGATAGTACATATTATGTCATTTTCAAAGGTGCTGAGCTTATGTAGTGTACCACTCATAAGGTAATAGGATCATAAAATATAATTTTAAGAAGCACATTTCCAGGAGATTCATCTTCCTCTTGAGGACGTAAGATGTGTCCATGATTTTATATCCACACATAGATTTAAGGAAACTATCAGATGCTGACAGAAGCCTGATTTAAACAGCAATGGTGTTTAAATCTAGCAAGGTGGTCATGATCATTCCAGCTTCCCAGGTAAATTGAGGCTTGCAGATCACATTTTATTTTTACAGAGGGGGACAATCTTAAGATGAATGACAGTACTCTTCTTAGCCAAGCATATGCTAAATACACAGGCATCAGAATATTAATGTACTATTTTTCCAAGTTTGGATTATTTCCAGGTTCAGATATATAGTATATAATATATATTCTGCAATAACAACAGATTGTTTGGAATAAAATCTGCTTTTCTGGGCTGTTTAGTTTCAAACACCGCAGTAAAAAACATTGAGTAAATTTGATTCTACAGATCTGCTAGTCTTAAGAGAGAATTACATTTAGATTTAAGGCAGGGTGGGAATTGCATGGTTCAATTTGGTTTTAAGTTCAGCTAATTTAAAACTTTGCCAGCATGGTATAGTGTACTCCAACAAAACAGACATACAGCTTTAGAACTTTTTCAGTTTAAGCACTGTTGACTAATATTTAGTAAATCCTTGAGCATGGTAGTTGAAATTCCTAGTTTGAATTAAATCCACAGATTTAACAATGTTTAACTGTATTCAGTACAAAGCTGGTGTGAGAGAGTGATAAATAGGTCGTTGTTTGTTTTCCATTTGAGTGCTGGGTACTGCGATGGTAGATTAATTACTCTTAATTAACTATCTCCCTTGTAGAAGCTTGGAGCAAACTATCTAATGAGACCAGAAGGAGAGTGGAAGCTACTTGAGTCACTTAATGCACAGGTATCATCTGTACAATTATCTGCCCTTTGAGCAGATGGGGTGTGCTCACAGTAACAAAGCTCCTGGCTCTGGTAAATGTGACAAATTGAAGGAACTTGGGGAGACAGAAGAGCACCACCACTACACACGGAGGCATCAGAGCAGTCTCAGCTGCCGGCTAACAGCACCTGTGCTACAATATAGTCCTATGGCAGGGCATCGTTCATCTGAAAAGGAGCAAACACCTCCAGTAAATGGGTTTCCTGAAACATAGGACACCCATATATCCATTTTCACCAAGGGTAACACTCAGTGGACAAGAAATCTAGCTTACATTGTAAACAAGATACACCACAGAAAGATTCAATTGTCAGGCACACAGATAATCCAGTTTCCAATGCCATGGAAAGCTGGCCAGTGCTTTGTATGCCACATGTAATAGTGTTGGACCTCTGAATGCTTCTATATTGTTTCTTATACAACACCACGGAGGATATGGCAGCTGTGGACCATGACAGTATCAATATCAAAGTGAGAAAATGTAGTCTTTTGGGCTGCATAGTAAAGTGTGCTCTGAAATCTCCACAGAAAAGATACATTTAAAAAGCATAGTTAAGTAAACTGCAAAGTCAGAAAAGTAAATATTTGGACCTCTTTGGAATACCTAATATCTATGTAAGAAGGAAGGAAAAACTGAACTAGAACCAATTCATCTAAACAGCTATAGAGAAATTTTTGAGTAAAAAGAAAATATAAAAAAATATTTTAAAAAAAATCAAAGAAAGTCAAGGTTGGTAAAAAAATCACATATTCTTTCCAGCCCTCTGTAGCATTATACCTCTCTCTCTCTTTCTATCTAAACAGATGGCATTCCTCTTCATCAAGTCCACACCCCTTGCAAGGCACTGGAGCCTCTCATTGTGTTTGATATCTGACTGCCAGGGGGACTCTCTCCACTCTATTTTTTGGAGGACTCAAAAATTCCCATTAAGAAAGTTCCTGGAAGCAGTGCTGCCTTGCCTCCCTGATGACATGCCAAGGTGATTCAAACACCTAGAGTACGTGTAATTTCCCAGTTCTTTCACAGCCAGCAGATATCCCTGTTCATGACATGAGGCCCAACTCCTGAACTCACAGCTGAGAACAAACAGTGCCTGGTTTGCTAAGAAATGGTCTGGGAGCTAGAGCATCCAAAGCTTTGGGATGTTTTTGACAAAAGCCTGAAAGCACAGTGATTTTGAGGACTAACTGAGAGGGTCTGTTCTTTGCTCATGGCCAGAGCTAGGAAAATGAAAAACAAGGTTTCCTTCTTAGTAAGGAATAAATGTGTGGCATTAGATAAAGACTTCCTCCTCACTGGAGTGGGGAAACACTTCTAATCCTGAATTTTGATTTACTTCAGACATTCCCTGCTTCTGCTGCAAGATTCTGTTGGAAATCAGGCAGGACCATTTCAGTACAGCGGCAGGATGGGATCATATAATGCCAGGGCAGTGAGCTGACAAGAGTTTGAAGAACCTTCCCAGAGGTGCTCAAGAGTCCCAGGAACTGATGTTGTGCAGAAAGGTGTCAGAGTGGACACTTGCTGTGTCCTATTCTCAGGACTGCCTTAGAAAACAGTGTAAATATTGCCCATTTATGATTGCATAACGTAACAGTTTGGAGAGCCCACAAAGGAAAAAGCCATGACTGACTCAGCTGCAAGCAGGGGCCTACTTCAAAGTGACTTACAAACAGGCCATAATATAACGTTATATTACACACACAGTGACTATGCCCATAGGAGCTAAAGAGTTGAAAGAATCACCATGAAAGATATTTGACTTCAAAAAAGGGAACTACCTAAAAAAAAATGAAAACTAGGAAAGAGGAACGCAAATGTGAGAGGCAAAAGGGTAAAAATTTTTGTATGGTGTGGAAATAGTTTTAAGACATCAGACAGAGGCTCTTAGTAAGCCAGTAATAATTATCACGAACCTTTAAAAGGAATGAAATCACAAGTCAATTATAGTAAACAACAGGGTAAAGAAAGGTTTTAGAAGGAAAAGGAAAGGAAAGGAAAGGAAAGGAAAGGAAAGGAAAGGAAAGGAAAGGAAAGGAAAGGAAAGGAAAGGAAAGGAAAGGAAAGGAAAGGAAAGGAAAAGAAAGGAAAGAAAAGGAAAG